>JANCMC010001812.1:89141-113006 GCA_024363005.1 Charaxes varanes
GCCATCATTTTAACGGCAAGCAAAGTATTTTTTGTGAACGGAAAAAAAGTGATATAGGCGATCGTTTAAATAATTTGTCAATTAATTAATATGCGAGTCATACTTAACTGTCAAAATTTTTTGGAAAGCCCATAAAATTATACATCTAAAGATTTTTTTAAGCGAGTTATGTTTTTTCAAATTACACGTATAGGCTAAGCAAATTAGTAAATTTTGTTTTTTTATTTTTTTAATGTACCACCTTTTATCATTTGTATTTCTATTAATTTTTGTTTAAGCCAAAAACTTCTATTCGCCTTACTTTCTTATCTAAATTGTTCTTACTTTATTCATTATACGTCTTTTATTACCGGACTTTGTACCCTCATAATTTACGTAACACATTTTTTATTTCATGCCAAGCGACTAAATTCAATTTTGAATAACAAATTTTTAAAAAACAAGTAGAGACACCCGTACAAGTAGATAAACACTTGGTAATTATGCAAAACAATGTAAATACATGCTTAAAATTTTATTATAAGTATACCGACAGTGATAATATACTCTCAAAAAACATGTAAATTTTTGCAAATGTCGCGAATATGCTATGTGTTCAAATGACAACCATTAATACAAATCATGTGGAAGTCAAAAATATTAAGAATAAAATAGATTTAAGGGCGATACACACATCGACGAGTAGATGGGAATTAAATAGTCGGAAAGTTAGTAACTGATTATCAGGATACTTCTTGATACTCAATTATCAACAAGACACCTCTTAAATGTTTTAAATGCGTAGAACTACAAAAACACGGTCGTTTGTTTTTTTTTTTTGGTAAGTAACTTAATACCTGTGTTATAGGCCAGCTGATATACAATGATGTTCTTTTTTACATACTTGAATACATGTACACCGAGACTCGAGGTGGGAATCGAACCCACAACCCCTGGGCAGAAGGCAGGATCACTACCAACTGCGCCAACAGGGCAGTCATACAGACAGCTTTTATATTTAAAGTAGACAGTATAAAGCGGAACGAATACTTTAAGCCTCAGTTTGATTATATTTCATCTGTTTCTACAGTCCAAATTTGCAAGGTCACTCATCAGATTTTATTCTCACTTTAAGTTTTGTCGTCAAAATACAGTAGCGACCCTTCCTGCTTCCCAATGTAAAGCATTTAAGAATGAAAAGATCTTTTAAATCCCTTAGCTGTAAAATGAATTTTCATACCGTACCGTACTATTCTCTAATCGCAATATTACACCTTTCAAATCTTCCTTTTCATGCTGCCTCTACTCTTTAGTCAGCCGTTCTTCCTCGCACTGTATAAGCATCCTCACCACTTAATTTAGCCTCTCTCAAGTCCCAAATCCGAACAGTCGTCACACATGTAGCCATATATTTTTTTGTACTACAAAATCCTTGAAACTCGCAACAGCAGGTAATCCAGATTATACAAATTTTTGTCCGGCCAAAAGTGGTCAATTAAATACGCAAAAAAAAACTCTTAACAGTTCCGTAAAAAATTACGACGCAGTCGCCAAAAATATAACTCAACTGGCTATTTTGACTGCTTAAATGTAAATTAGGTCTTTATAGAAAAACATTTAATAATAACGCAAAACTTCCTTGAATATTCAAATTATACTATAAATAAATTGATAGTAATAAACGCGCTCAATAAATCTTCAAAGGTCTAGAATACGCTATGGTTACGAATGACACCCTTTATTTATTATAACTCATGTAAGTGTCACATAAGCCCTGTTTACACGTCTACAAGTATGAGTTAAGTAGTCAATCAGATGCAACTGGTTCTTTAACTGGTTTTAAAAGTCGAAATTGATTTCACGTGCAGCTAAGAAGAAATAATGATAAAGACCACATAAATTATTATTTCTAGACTTCATACAACCCTCTATCCTCTGCCATTTCATGCGTTCGACTCTTGAGTTTTAATCTTTGGTCTTTTTAAACTTAACAATTTTTAATTTAATTTTACATGTTACCCTGTTAGGGCGTTTGTAAATATATTTTTCGAAATTATTTTAATTTTATGTCTTTTCAAAATATGTTATTACCAATTCATGTTTATTATATAATGTTAAATGTCAAATTAATGGTTTTATATATTTACTATAAGTCAATTTAATTTAATTTCGGGTGTAAATGAGGCATTTGACTTATGTAACTAAAATGAAAAACATATACAAATTAGAAAATATGCGGGTTTCTGCAAGTTGGTAATAAAACTAGTCTTTCAAACGTGTTTCCTCATTTCCATATCTCTAAATCTAGTGCATCTAATGGTACTTAAAGTATATCGCTTATTTAACTACTTATAGTTTTAAAAGGCTGACCAGCATTTAGGTGAATTCAAAATAGGTATAATAAATTGCCAATAACTACAAGCTGACACGGGGCTCGAACCTGTTTTGCTGCTTTTGCGAACATGTTTTAACTGGCCTGTCGACCATCGGCTAACGATTGCAGCCAAGAAATCACTACAGCTGTTTTGCCCATTGTCTTTACAACAAAAAACGTACATCTATACACCCATACATATTTATACATATTTTACTTGTCCATATGTTTGTATGTAGGAACAGGCGCCTCAGCTAGGGGCGACTCTTAATATACGATTATTTTAAATATATTTTATATGAAAAAAATATAAACAGGACAATATAGGGCCATAACTGGATCTCGCTCGTCGGCACTGTATAAAGACATACAGGGTGCGTACGGAAGCTTCCTTATTTTAACATCGAAGACAAACTGCATATTTTTAAAGCCAAAATCCCTTCATAACGCCGCTTCAGATTTCCACTTTCTTAAGGTATTGCACAAATCAGAGATGTCATTTTTAAAAGGTATTGAGAAAAAAATCTTCCAAGACACTGCAATGTATTAAAAAATATTTAAAATGATTTCTCCAATATTTTTGGTGTTGACCTTTTGTAGAATAAGGAATTTACCATGTTTTGTAGACTATCGACAAATGTTTTACCTCGCAATGGTTAATTTTTAAATATATCTTTACAGTATCAAGTTGGAAGCTCAGCAGGACCAAGGAGTTACCTCCTGCCGGTGTCACAGCTATCGACGCCATTATCGAAACCATACCCGTACTGGATAAACGCTACTTTCAAAACACCAACCAATCCGCAGACGCCTGCTTTTTCTTCCCCGACCCTCAGCCAGGAGTACCAGTCGTCTTCCCTGGTCAATGCGACACTGATATTCAAGTTACCGAGGCCTTTAACTTAATAGATGTAAGTTACTATTACATTTCTACACTTTTTTAATACTGATACAAATCCGTACTACGTCATATTAATAATGCTTTACCAACTGTTAGGAAATAGGGTGTAAAAGACATTGTACGGGATACGCATCCCATGGGTTCAGTACATGATTCTAGGCTGCCCAGTAGCGAAATTTTTCGTCGGCTTTTTGTTGAAATGTACAATTTTTTTACCATTTTTTTACTGAATACTGTATAATATCATTATTACTATCTGTCCAAATGCGATTTTTAAATTAGAAACAAATTTATTCAATATTTTTACACCAAACCGCAATGTAAATAAAAATTAAAAGTATCAAGGGTATCGCGGCACGTGTTGACTTGTTTTGCGCGTCAACATTTTGTTGACGATTGCTTTCCGATGTTCACGATACATTGTGTGCTCAAGAATGGGATGAGGATGGCTATATCTGTAACCTCTCATTTCCGTAATGAATAATTTTTCAGATTTTATTTAGGACAATTAATGTAGCCCTATCACAAAGTTGCTCCTAAACCTACACTTGGGTCACAAGTCCCGGGCACTGCTATGGTTCCTTCCCCTGCAACGCGATGGACCCGGCACCCGCACGGTGAATCCATGGAATGCTAAGAAATTCGTCTCTCTCTCTCAAACTACTCGCAATGCTAATAAACAAAAAAATATTTAATCAGTAAACACATAGAGGTTAAAACTATACCCACTTATGCCTTCGTTAGACGAGTATATACATAAAAAAACTCTATATTAAAAAAAAATTATAACGAATAAAGTATTCAACACGAATTTTAAGTAAGTTAAATAAAACAGCAGATGGTATTGGTTATAGGGTACAGTCAAGTGTCTGATTATAGGTGTACAGAGAGCTTTTAATGACAGCTTTCATTGAAAGCTGCGGTCGATAGCGTGTAACTAAACTTTAAACAAAACCAGCAATTGTCCAGCGAGCGGCCATTCGAACACATGTCGTTTCCGATTCATTCACACGACAAATATCTTATTAAACACTGATGTGTTTTTATATATCGATATCTCCCACGTAAATTATTGTAACTCCAAATTCCCAACTTCACAGGAGAACATTAGAAATATGTAAATTAAAACAAAATCCTAATTATATAACATATTTGTGTAAACAATTATATATTCAATAATGACGATGATTAGAAAGCACATTAAAAATGTAAATTACATTTTTTTTAAATTATCTGCAATGTTTACTAGTGTTAAAGTTAGGAATTCTCTGAATACCAACGTGTAATCAGAGAAAACGAGTTAATTAAGCAAAGTATCAACCGTTTTAGGATGGAATAATTTTCATCTTATGTATACATACATACATTAATAGGACTATATGACATACGGACGTATGTTCATCGTATGTAAGGTAACAGACTCCTGCAATGCGCATTTTTTTCAGACATATTCATACATACATATCTATATCCCGCCGCTTGAGGCGGGAATCGAACCTACGACCCCGGATGGCAGGGTCACTGCCAACTGCGCCAACGGTCCAGTCAAAATGTATAGAAACCACCTTCTACAAATTATTATAAATAGAATTTGAAGAATTAGAAATGAAATCGTTATACAATGTTACATTAAAAAGTGTGTGTTTAGATGTTTGTAACGCCCTTCTGTAAAGCTGGGAATTTGGGGTTACAACAACTTACCTGGGAGATATCGATATATACTAGCGTCCCGCCCCGTCTTCGCACGGGTCCAATATAGGTACGATTTCTTGTACAAATGTAGAACTGTCCAACTGTGGAAGTACATATCCGACCTTCAGAAAACCTTCTACTATCAATTATTGTATACCAAAATGCCATATAATAATTAAAAAAAGAATGAACTTGTAGACTTTGACGTTGGAATAATTGATAGAATCAGACGTAACCTTGCAGAAATATGTATCAAACAGGAAACTTTATTAATTTCTGTAAAACCGCGAATACTTTCTTCGCAGATTTACACAAAATAGATTAATTTTCCAGTTTACCTGTAGAGCCCACTTTATATCAATCTTTCTACCCCTACACTAGAGAAATATAAAGTAGCTGTTTTAAATAGTGCGGCTGTATAGAGTTCGTCGTGGTTTGCTAAGTCGAAAAAATTGTTCACACTCGGCTAACAAATCTTTGTGTAAACATCACTCGTGTGAACTATGAATAAACAATATTTGATTCAATATTTCCTTGTAAAAGGGGAATCACCTGCGTTGCTATTAACTACCTCATGTTATATTTGAATAATAAACTCATCAAAGACTTTTAATGTACCATGAGGCAAACAACGGGAAAGGCCCATAGTAAACTAAATTATCAGAAGGTACGCTGTTCCATTGGAAATGAATATACCGTTTCTTGAAGTCTCTTCATCTTAAGCCTCTAGCAGGTTTATCACAACTTACTCCTGATGACAATATGTATGTATATAGATATACATTAATGGAATAGTATGTTTGACGGAATGTTCTACTTCCTAGCTCGATTAGATGCAACCAAGATCTATGTAGCTAAGTCGAAATATGGACAAGTAAACTTAACCCAGTACATACTTGTGCATGAATGAGTTTATTTGAATGTCATCTATATATTAATACTTGGATAGATTAATACGTGAAGTAATAACTTTTCGTAACATTTTATGAAAATTGCGCTAACATAGCAATATTTTTATAAAATAGCTGTACCTATGACTTAGTCCGCGTAAAATTAGTTAAAAAAAATAGATTCATTTTAAGCGTGATGATAAATATCCTTTCTTATTATCTAGCCTTCCTCCATAAATGAATATCTAACACTGTAATAATTTTCCGAAACGAACCACTACTTCCTGAGATTAGCGCGCTTAAAGAAACAAACTCTTCAATTTCTATATTAATACATATATAGATGCATTATAAGATATTATATCATTGAAATATAACGACACCCACACCAATGCCAAAAGATTTACACACAAAAGGTTACACTAATGCTATTTTGGCCATTGATTTTTCGAATCGCTGGAAATGATTTTAGTGCTTATAAAATTGGTTAAGTTTCGAAAACTTCCGTGGTAGCAAAAGTAACAAGACTTTTTAATAAAAAGGGTAACGTAGTTCCTAATAGTTGAATAATTTAAGTCCAAATTCAATTAGAGGTATTACTTTTACTTTGTATAATTCTCAATCAGTTTTCTAATTTCTCCTCACCTTTCTATATTGTGTATTCTGTCTACTATCTTTTTTTATGTCTAGTAGCTTTTAGCTTCAGTTTTTTCTTTAAACATACTGACACTATCTTTATTAGGTATCAATTAAAGATATGCCATTATCATCATCATTGCTTACAGCATCCTGCTTGGATCGTCTCTCATCTCATCATACATTATATCACACTGAAGGTCCTCAGCCAGGCCAATGGTGTGGATGTGAAGGAGTGCAGCTCTTTTTTACTGCTGAGGAAAAGACGAAGTGGACTTACGTTCACCTCTTCAAAAGGTTCTGGCCTGTTGATTAGCAATTGCACTGTGGTGACTCTTAGACTAGACTCCACTTTCACAAGTGGAGTCTAGTCTAAGAGTGTGACGGAAGTAGTTCAAGAATGTCCACACGTTTCGTTCAGCATCGTAACCAGGTTCCTCCTTTGTGAGTCGGAATGAAAGGCTAATTTAATATTTAATCAAGTTTTAAATCTTAGATTGCTACCAGTTTAGTGACTTAAAACGGAATAAAACCTTTGTAAAAGTTTGTAGTAGGTAGTAAACCATTTAAAATCTATCATCTACTGGTATAAAATCAGGTATCGAAACTACTTTAACTGGATTTAAGTGGCTATAGTTACATGTCTCCAGGACTCAGCTAGCATTCTAAAAATGAAGTCAGTTGAAATGAACATTGCATATAAAACCTGTCAACTGATATGAAAAGACTGCCTCTGTAGAGGCTACTCAATCAGGATGTTAGATAGTGCAGTATCGAATCTAGAGGTGACATTGACATGTCTCCAGCACTTGACCAGCATGCTAAAAATGAAGCCAGCTAGAAAAATAAACATTGCGTATAAATCTTATCAACTGGTATAAAAAGACTGTCGCTGTAGAGCCTACTTAAGCTGCAAGTTAGATAGTGTAATATCGAATCTAGAGGTGACATTGACATGTCTCCAGCACTCGGCTAGCGCTAGATTTGGCTAGCACTCAAAAATGAAAGTTGGAAAGGGTGGACTGATGTTTCCCAATTCTCAGTTATGAATTGATTTAAAATAAGGTTTCAAATGGTTATTGTAGTATATTATGAAGTGCGCGTGCACCGAACAGTAATAAACGAACTACAGAGTGAGACCGTCGTTTTTATTTATTGCAGTTTTAAATACAAATTACTTTATTGGCGATGAGGACGGGAGTGTAAAAGTTAAATACTTTTATATTGTTTACGCCCTAGAATATATGTTCAAATTTTCGTCGCCCGTCATATTATGTTGTCTAAGATCATTTATTTCTATGCATTCATTGATTCTGTTATATTTTGGACATTTTAATTTTTTGTGCGGAAGCCTAATTGTTTCTGCAGTTTGCTTAATTCCGTCAGAACAAATCCAGCAGTGGTTACGGAAATTATCAAATACCAAATGTGTGTTGAATGTTTTGATTATACAAACCTTGTTCCAACAATAACGAACAGAACAAAAAATTATTATTTAATTTGGTGCAGTCGTTCAGAAGCTATGCACGTACATACATTTTGGCGATTCATCTTTATTTATAATCATTCATTTTTTCCTTTTTTTTAAACTCCATATAACATTTAATTCCACAGACGGCTGCGGAATCGTCGGTGGCTATCCCATCAATATAACTGAGGTTCCGTACATGGCTTTGTTTAGACCAAATGGTACTGACCACCACTGCGGCGCCAGCATTATTAGCGACCGATTTCTTCTCTGTGCGGCTCATTGCAATCGGTATGTATTGTATTTGTTATTAATGCATTAGTTTAGCCGGTAAGAATAAAAACCATATACATAATACATGTATCAACTAATGCTTAATTAAACTAAAAAAAAACATATTACAGAATAAAACAACATGTTATAAAACGAAAATGTAAATAACTAAGAAACGTAATCCACGTCCGTGTTAATAGTTCTCCAGAGACTGGCTGCACTACCTAATGCTAATCCTTTGACCGAGGTACGGGCCAGCCTTTGGATCCCTCGTTACCTCTATGAGGTGCGACGATATTTATTTATATAAACCACACGCTTCTGGAGCATTAAACAGTTTTTTTAATATAAGAGGCAAACAGGTGGTTGGTGGCTATTCACACCCATAAATATATGCATTAACATGAGGATATTAACATAATAAATAATATATATTTTAATACGATAAGGAATTTTAATTAGAGGGCCGTCTCTTTTTACCTTTTAGACTTGCACATGTCAATCTCTTGTCGCCGCGTCAAATGGCCAATGACCTTTATGGCGAGAGACATTCGTTGGATATTAAACAGCGCATATATTAATATTAGCCGGTCAATTGAGACCAGACTAAAAAAATAATTTCAGTAGCCCAAAAATAATTTAAACAGCGAGAATATGGCAATTTCTTGACGAGTTGTCAAATGGGCGACGACTTTATAGCGCGAGATATTTATTAGACATTAAAAAGCGCATTATCCTATTGTAAATTAACCGGTCACTGCACGTAAAAAATAATTTTAGAAGTGTAAAAAAGTAATTTCAAAAGCGAAGATATGTCGACCTCTTGTCGAGGTGTCAAATGAGCGACGACCTTTACGGCGCGAGATATTCATTGGATATTAAACAGTGCATTACCGATATTGAAAATTAACCGGTCACTGAGCCGAGAGCGTCAATCATCAGATACTCAGATGCATTAACTAATTAACGAAGCTCCTGATTATAGCACACTGCGTATGATATTAGATGGCTTGATATTAACGGAAATTGATGTACTGTACTGTACCCTCTTTAATAAAGCTTTTTTTTTATGAAAATTATATAGTCTATAAGCGTGAAGCTTGTTAAAAATATGCCCTCATTATAGACTACTGTATAAAAATAAATTAAATTGAAATATTTCTTAATTAGTACCCAGATAAAACAATAAAATAAAAATAAAAATTAAACATTTTAGTTTATCTTTTTTATCTTACTAGGGAAAAACGAGTAGGCGGTTTACCTAAGTGAGGTCTATTGAATTTGCATAACTAGGTAAACAGATGCGTTGCCGGCCTTTAATGACGAGTTTAGACCAACGGGAAGTCTCACAAACTCAACAACAATACCATCACTTGACATGACAGCATTGCTGCCACTTCACGCCGATCTTATTTGAGAAAGAGGTAAGTGTACCAGGACGCGCCGGCACACTTCGGCTGCAGACCAAAAGGACTGCAAGCGTGGCGCTCCTCTAATTAGAAAGGCACGAGTAAAGGAAAGGGATACAGTACAAAGACCTAGAGGTAGAGAAAGGATGCGTATACTGTAGGGGGAGTGACAATAGCAGCTTAGGTAGTCAAGAGTCGTGTACCCATAGTGGATTTGACCAGTATTGGACGGATAAAAAAGAAGATCTCACATGAGATCGGCGTGAAGTGGCGGCAATGCTGTCACGTCTAGTGATGGTGTTGTTGTCGCGTTTCGTTCATACTTTGAAATATACCTACATCTATAATATTTATATGAAACTGACGCGTCAACTGACATCTTTTATCCGCATTCCGCGTCCTCCTCTACGCCGCAATCTTAATATGTTGGTTAAGTATTATTAAATTTTCTAATTTTCCACGCAATTTTTTTAAATATTTTCATAACGAACTTCTCCTGAGAATGACAAACACAACAAAAAAAAAGAGAATTAGCGAAATCGGTCCACTCGTTCACGCGTGATGCCTTGTTAAATGTAGTACGCAAATCTAAATATTAGTGACTAAGTTGAAACCACCAGGCGATTTATAGTTTTTATGAACACGTAAATAACAATTTTTAAAATAACACTTAATATCGAATCCCTATGACAGATTAACCTTAAAAATCTTTAAGAGAATATAAACCTATGTGAAACATTCCAAGTTCATACAAAAATTAAAATAATTATAGTAATATGGCAATATATCACGATTGTGAAATCGAACCACAGATCACTTTAGGTACAGACGCGTGGAAATATGAAGCTGTTGCAATTAGAGAATGCACAGATTATTTCGTATCTGTTTAAGTTTCTAACACAAACTTTCACGTGTACAATTCTCAACCCACATAGCTATTCAAGTGGAATACACTGCTAATTGACGTTGAGTGAGATTCTTTCCATTTCAAGATGAAACAATGTGATCTATATTTGGATTTAATATTTTTGCCAAGTTAGTTTTATAAGAGGGATATTATTTTTACTGGCAACATTGATCACGTAACATTCAATATGTATTACTGTTGTAGGATTTTAATTTTAAGCAGATTGCAAAAAAAGGGGGAGTTTTTTAAATTTGGCTGTATTTTTTTTATGTTTTTTATTACCTCAGAACTTTAGACTGGGTGAACTTCTTTTAAGAATTTTTTTTTTTTTCGAAAGTTGGTACTCCCCGTATGTTCCTATTTTAATCTGGATCAGTACTGACAATTTGATGTTGGTTTTTTTTGTTTAAATTATATATTATTTGTTCAATAAATTTATAATTAAAAACTTTTATTTAACTTGTTACTCAGTTTTAATTTACAATTTAAAATTAATCTATTCACACTAATAGCCAATGTTTCTAGCTAAAAGTTCTTCTTTGTAAGGTAGGTTATCATATATTACACCAGGAAGGTCTACAAATGGACACTTAAATCTGGAACAAACGAACATTGATATCTATTCGCAGTAATCAAAGCCTTCACGTGCGATATATTGACGATCTTTGAGGAATGATTGTGCTCTTTTCTTGAAGTCAATGAATGCTATGAAGGTTTTAAGAACTTAGGGCACACTACAACACGAGCACGCAACCTAAAATAAAGCCCCCAAAAATACATTTTTAGGAATAAATCAAAGTCGAAATATACATATTTATTAGACAATGGTTATTTTATAAGCACCTATGAATTGCAATTTGAACTTTTTGTTATAAGATACTAGCTGTTTCCCGCCACTTCGTCCGCATAAACTTGCCACAGCCACAAGATATCTATAATCGAGTCCTATCGAAAGTCCGTTCTTAGCGGATTTCTACTAACTTAAACTACCTTCTTACCTCCTTGCCAAATTTCACCTTTGTACGTCACGTGGTTTTCGAGATTTCGTGTTAGGTGGCCATACAATTTTATATAATACACATATCTATAATAAACAGATCCGAACTAAAACCCCGAAATGTAAACCAATGATTTTAAACTCATAATAACAAATACGCAACAGGAATATTCACCATTGAAAAATACTAACAAAATTGAAAAGCATTTTGCTATATAATAAATATCGGGGCAAACCATAACTGTAGGATACACAGAAGGCCAACAAAATAGAAGTCGCACATGTTTTATTTTGTGCCAATATAAAGAATAATAAACTGCGACGCCAGCCAGTTATCTTCACATTTTCAAAGCCAAACAAATGATTTTCAGTATCGACATCGTTTATTATACTCTAGGAGTCTAGTACACATCGTTTACACGAAACTTAGTCAGCAAAACCGACCTTACTCCCCTGTGATAAGAACTCGTATATTAATACAAATATTAAGGATAAAACAAATGGTTTACGTTGAATGAGTTCGTGCATTTATTGCATCTTGGCATGGTATGAGGCGCAATTGATTTAGCCTCTGTGCTATTTAGTGAGCCATGTCTTTTCTGTGCCATATTAAATATGAAATTGTACTTTGTTGTGCAATTGTTTTTAGGGTTCCCTATTCCTTCAAGTATCCTTTATAGTTTCGCTCTGTATGTCTATGCGTCTGTCCGCGAAATGGATTTCTATGATATTAGAAGTAGACACTTAAAATTTTCCATATTAATAACATATGTTATCTCTGGGGCGCCCGTGGACACGGTGCACCACACTGTGGTAAAATGTTCTGCTTGGACAGAAATTGGCGGGGACCTCTCGTTTGCAGGCATTAATGAAGCAAAATAAAAAACACTTACGTACATTTTAATTATGCAATAAATCTAACGGTAAATATATAATAATCATTGAAGATCTGATAAATTTTTCTCACCGTATTACTAAACACTGTTTCGAATGAGTTGCAAGTACAAAGTGGTTTCAGAATCTACCTTAAGTACGATTTTTTTCGACACTGATTGTTCTTCTATGGTGTATTACGGCGAAGAATATGCAAAACTAATTGCAAGAAACCCAACAATGAAGCTAAGTAAAGTGACTGGAAGCACGGTATTTCTAAGCATCCAGTTCGAAGGCCGCTTTGCATTTTGTAAATCAAAATGAATTCACGTTCATTCAGTCACGACACTACGACCATCATCATTGTGAGAAGACATCAAAGTCTACATTAGGAAATATACGTGATTCACAAAAGGTTCCTTGATTTCTTAATATAAGATAAAATTATCTATTCTTCTCGGTGTATACAGGGTGTAAAAGACATCGTAGCGCAAACTTTGTGATAAGGTTACATTTAATGACATAAATAAAATCACAAAAATCATTCATCTCGGAAATAGAGGTTACAGATATTGCCATACTCATCATGGGATGAGGTTGACAATATCTGTAACCTCATCAAGAATGGTCTTGATCGCGCAATGTGTCGGGAACATTGGGAAGCAATCGTCAACAAAAATGTTGACGCTCAAAACAAGTCAACGAACTGCGCCGCGCTACTCTATTTTAAAATTTTATTAACATTGCGGTTTGATGTAAAAATATTGAAGAAATTTGTTTCTGATTTAAAATCGCATTGGGACAGATAGTATTAATGATGTTATACAGTATTGTACATTTCAAGAAAAAGCCGACGAAAACTTTTACCACTGGGGAGTCTAGCATCATGTACTGAACTCATGGGATGCGTAGCTGGTACGATGTCTCTTACACCCTGTATATCAGGCATAAGTTTTACGCTTTATGTATAATTTGCCATACTGCTGTAGGCACTATATCTTCTTTATACATAAAAATCGACTTTACAAGCCTTTTGTCACCCTACTACAGGATCGATTGGACGAAATTTGGTGTGAATATTCCAACTGTTTATAGATTGATGGTTTTCAGAGAAATTGGACACGGTAGGTAATTAGCGAGAAAATACGCAATATAGGCTATATACTTCTGTTGTTATACAACCAAAATTACGTATTTTTTCGTTACTTGAAACATAATCGGTGTATAAAATATGTGCATGGTCAATCCATGAAGCATTACTAAGAAATCCGTCTCTTTAGATTTCAACTGCAAGTGCTGTGTCAATTAACCAAATTATGGAAGATAACAAACGAATAAAACCACTTTTATTGAATTACTCCCACTGATGAGCTTTCACCCATCCTAATGTGCCTTTATATACATTCTAATTTATTATATGTTTATATATATTTACAAAAATAATATTTGGGAGCTACGAAAGTGTAAACAATATATTTATAATTAATATTCTACTTTAAAGTACATTAAAATACAATCTGCGTGCTTTATCTTAAGTAACATCGTAAACGGAAAATATCGTCTAAATTAATAATATTCCACAGTTTACTAGTTTTCTTAAGCCGATTATGTTAGTTATGAGAAAGGCCACCAGCTGTTTACTTTACCAAAGATAATCCCGCCAATTCATTAAGGGATTCCAAATTATATAACACCAGTTGTTACCCGCGACTTTGTCCGCGTAAAAGTAGGTGAAAAACTTTAGCGTGATGATAGACCTATGTCCATAGATAATTGTGCCAAGTTTTATACTCTTCTGGTCCGCACAATTTTCGTATAATTTTACGTAAAGTTTTTGCTTCACGTATTAATATATTATTTATTTATTCCGCAGACACGATACCTATATATATAGTAATGAATATTATTTATACGCGATATAGATGTCGCAGACAGACATGACGCGAGTTCCATAATTGGGTGGTAAAAAAAGCAAATAACCTCAACTACCTCGTATAGTAATAATATTTACCTCGATTATACTCCTGTTGTAAAGAGATAGTTTAGATGATTGAGACGGTAAGAGACCGTAGCTGAGCTCCCGTCTTTAATTCTTAGTTATTTTCCTTGGTTTTAATCCAAAGAACCTTTTCATATATTAATCTAAACATACCCAAGTAATTTTTTTTCACTGAGGCAAATACCATCACGTGGTCACACATATCACATGATCACCATATCGTACGAATGGCTGCATTTCCCAGCCAGTTTATTAAATATTTTGTTACAACATTGCTATGCCTGAATATCATTCAGCAAGCTTGTTGTACGTCGCCGTTTAGTAAAGAGGCCAGCCATTTGACTGGAAGGCTGATTCAGGTAAATGGCTGCGACAGAGATACTATACATCAATAATAAATAAATATATACAAGACTATATGACACACGGACGTCTGTTCCTAAGGTAGACAACTTAATGCCTGTGTTGATACCACTTCAATTTTGCTCACTTCTTCCCTACATCCATCCAATGGCACGGAGTGTTTTAAAATTAAATAAATAAATACATAGTCATACACGGAACTATAAATAAATATATGTATACTTTACTTTCTACTTTATAGTTAACATGCAAAAATGTAATTTAAACTCAGCTTTGTAAAAACTATTTTTAAAAAAGTGGCCAACGAGTGTCTTGCTGATTCTTCTCGTGGTTCTACTCTTACTAATCTATCTTACTATCTAAAATAGAGCTTGTAAAAGTCTACTTGAATAAAATATCATTTGAATTTATATGACACATCAGACGTCTGTTCCTAAACTGCCAAATGCCTTTGTTATAGGTAACACACGCCTGCTACACACAAATATATTTTTTTTGTAGAAATACATAAGGACATGTATATAAAATACCCAGACTCGAGACAATATGGACGTTGAATTTTTGGTTTTGTTTATATTTTTTTTTATAGATTTCCTATATTTGATTTCTATCGACAAGTCGATTTCGATAAAAGCACAACACTATCCGTATTACAGCGTATAGGAGAATCAGAATGGCGTGTAAACGACGTAGCAACGTCCATATACGTGATCATTGTGATGTTACAGATGGATTTATCTATAATAAAAGTCTCAACGGCTCTTTGGTAGAAGTAATGAACTGAAGTCCGCTTGGTACCCGGTTCGAAACCCGACGCCGCTGGGGTATTGTGGCACCCACTCCTAACACTAGATTTTAATTGTAGGAGGGGAAGCGGGAATATTTGAAATATTTAAGAAGTATTCATAACATTGTTTATACATTAAAAAATTAATAAAAATAAGCAATGACAAGAGCAGAGAGTACCGGCACTGTGTTTGTAATGCCGGAGCCAGACATAGCTTCATTCGAATGATCATTTCAACGATCATGTAGTGTGGCCGGCGTCTTAGTGTAGCTGCGCAAAGTTTTGCAGAACTTTGTAGTCTTCAAGGACAAAAATGTATAAACACTTTGAGCTATGTCTGGCTCCGGCATTAGAGAAATGAGAGAAAATATAACATTGATGCAAAGCAATGTGTTTTTAGGAGCCAAAATTACAGATATAATGTGCCCTTTTATTTTTACTTTACGAATAATCTTTGTGGAGACTGATCTGAGCTAGGCTGGCCCGTTGGCGTAGTGGGCAGTGACCCTGCCTTCTGCTCCGGGGTCATGGGTTCGATTTCCGCCTCGGATTAAAGCAAAGTAGTTTAGTTTCTCATGCATGTCATGGATTTCCGCAAAGTAACGCCTGATTCTATCAATTAGACCCGTAATTTTTTCTTACACGTATTGATATAGAAGGATAAAACGAGATCGTTATAACAGAGGTAACAAAAAACTTATGTTCTTTTCTTTGTCTTAATTATGATAAATTATCGATGATATTTTCAAAAGCTTTCGGCTTTATCATTGAACGCTATTTTCTTTGAAAAAAAAAAAACTAACGCTAGTCATTTATGGCAGAGGGTTAAACAATATAAGAAATGAAGATATACATGGCATTTATTTGTTTGCGAAAAATTACATTTTATCAGCGATAAAAAGATATCTTTTAAAAGGTTCGTTAACCAAAAATAGTGACCTATGCAACTGGCAATAAAGGTTTAAATAAAAAACAATGAGATTTATATCTCAGTTCTTACAAAATGGTTCGCAGTATTTTGTTCCTTGAATATGGATAGGTGATGGTAATTTAAGAAGCCTGCGGTTTGACCCCATTGTATCAAATTCGCTAAATTCCCTTCTCTCAAGCCAGAGCGACGTTGTACATGCAGTAATTTCAATCTTATGGTTCTTGTTATCGACAATACGTGGTCGTATGATTGTATATTTTTGTAAGTATTCAGTATTTATAGAGTTATAGTTAAAAACTGACATCACATAGGTTATAAATATTTTATGTAGAAAAATGTTTTTAAAATTGTTGATAAGTATAAAAACGAGAAAAATATTCAAGAACACATGGCAGAATTCGCAATGAATATATTAGATTGATCAATTTTTAGATGTTAATTATAAGTAATGTAATGTAAAAAATGTGTACGAGTATCTTTCTGTAATTGCTTCTCATTACGCAAGTATCACATTATTTTTACAAAACTTATTGCTAAATAATTATCTTTTATATAATACCATTAAGACTAATTAAAGCAACGTTAACAAAATTTGAAACTATAATCGGAATGCCTAATAGGTAAAAAAGGCGAACTGAATTTCCAAAATACTTGATTAATCCTAAGAACCATGGAATGTTGTAACTTAATTTTCACGCATTTCTCTTAACAATTTTCCACTTTATTTAGAGGAGCAAATTTTGGTAAAATAAAATTGTAGGTACTTGTTTCTTTCTAAAACGAGTACAAAAGATCCAATAAGGTCGAAGTGCATCCGTCTTGTGGGCCCCAGTGGCGGATTTAGGGTCTGCGGAGAAGGCTGGAGCCTATAGCGGTAAATTTGGGGGGGGGGGGGGATTTGGACAAATATCTTGGCACAAATATTTTTTACCTTAAAAAAATACTCTATATACATGGAGAAATCAAGAAGAATCAGAAACCATCAACTTGCAAATGCTACAATAGGGCAATTTGGAGTATTTCGAGGTTATATTAACATTATACACACTGATATACAAGGATTTCTGTATTGAAATCCAAAAAAACAACACGAAGCGGCCAGATTAGTAGCTCAGCTTCTAACCTAACAGAGTTACATTTCGCGCGGAATGTCAGTTAATGGAATTAATGGTTTCTATTGCCAATTTGGTCCCTGAATCTCGCGTACAATTTATAATACCTCATTTTTCTAAATAAAGAGTATTGTAGCTATCGCTTTTTGGAGGGGAAACAAGAAATCTTTTCATATAAACAAAACAACATTTCAACTAGCGATTAAAATTAATCATTCTTTATATATAAACCCTTCTACACCATTTCTCACTGTATTGCAATAATCATACTCTAAATTTCGCCTTGACTTGGACATTTTCATTGCATATTGTATAATAAATCGTTTTGTATTCGGCTATTTGTAATCCGACTCTTCCCGCGCTAAATAAAAAATATACTACGTTTATGGACACGGACTCCGTTTGTGCAATGTAAATAATGTCTTATTTATGTATAAAATAAGAGGTTCGCTGTCGTTACAGCCTAATGGTTTGCGCGATCTGTACAATCAAAGAAAGTCATGTATCCACACAGGCGATATAATGTGTAAAATCAGGAATTACAGTCTTTAAAGAAACACTGTTTATATTTTGAGGATCAATGGTTTAGTAGTGGAATAATTGATTGTCTGCATACATGAACATTGTGAAAAACTATTATTTAAAATATTTAAGATACGGGCTTTTTTAAACTTATGATGAATAGCTCTGTAATCAAATATAAACCAATGTGGATACATTAAAGTCAAGATCTCAATGTAAAACCTCTTTTTCTTTTTAATATTCCTATGGTGGACTGACAGACTGCGCGAACCAAGTTTAATATATGTAATAGGGTTGTTGCTGACGGTTCTTGTCGCAGTAATGGATGCGAATGTTGATTTTTGTCGTTATTAATGTTAAAATGGTGAATACTTTTATAGTCAGAGCTGTGATTATGTATACACGCGGCCGCGGTTAAGGAAATCTGCTAGTTGGGTGTGGTCATCCGGGGCTGCCAATGACTATGGGGCCGGTTCTGGTTCTTCCAAGTGATATACATAAATTGGCTCGCATTTATCTACAAAAATATCTTCTATTGGTTACGTGAGCACACTCGAATATAACAAAATATGTTATATTGAGCTAAAACTATATCAGGAATTAATGTGGTGATTACTTTACATGCCTGCCATGTGATTACTTTATACATTTCTTTACAAAGTAAACTATGGAAGGCAAACCTCATATTCGCATGCTTAATCATAAACTGACCTAACTCAAAAAAGCAGATTTTTGGGAAAACGCAAAAAACGTTTTGTCATTTACGACATATTCCGCTTGTGCCTCGATAAAAACGGCATTATATTATCAAAGTAAGTATTTTAATAATATTTAACGAAGCGATTAATGATATGGAAATGTTATTTTAACGATATTTTATTATTTTTTTGTCTTTATAACTAAAACTTATTTCAGTTAAACATTGCTGTATATCTATGTTGGCTGGAGATATCGACATAATTCTTATATTGACAGATAGAGGACGTTGAGACAATGCTGCCAGTATCGTAAATTCACTTTAGACTTAAAACGTAATCTATCAGTTTATGATTAAGCGTTCGACATGTTCGCTAAAGAACGTGTTTTGCATGGCAGTAAAACTCTTAAATAATATTCGAGAAAAATTTGGTTAATATGAAAAAATACAAGCAACCACGGATCCGCAACGACCCTAATGTGTAATTTAAGTCTGATTTTGTATGTATTAAGAGGTAATTATTTTTTGTTTGAATGTGCATTTTTTTTGTATAAAAGCATGATTCCAGTTGATGTATCCAGCTTTGTATGTAATATTCACCAAATACTTATTATTGAATGTATGTGTTGTGACGTTATTGTGCAGTAGTTTATAAGTTTATGGATTCCTTCGTGGTTCAGGCAACATGGGATTGTATGCATTCAAATGTTATTCATGTCAGTTTACTCAGCGCATGGCTTAATTGGTAAAGCGCCTGGGTTCGTTTCTCAGGCTTGATGTTGCAGTGAAAGTGCTCGGTTTGATTACTACGTTTAAATAATACTTCAACACTATCTAAATTAAATGTTTCACTGCTTTACACACCTAACACCCACATCTCTTAATTTTCTTCATGAAATTATACCTTTAACACTCAAACCTTCAACTTCACTAGAAACCAAAATCTAAGCTTTTGTTTTCATGATTCTTACTGCAAAAATAATGTTACTTATTATGTATTATCAAAATAAGTAACATTATTTAATTTTCAAACCTGTATGATTATTTTCGATAAGCATACAATCCGATGTCAAGTTGTGATCATGCTAGTTAAATCGCTTAGACATATAATTAAAGCTCATAAATCATATAACGTAATACATCATCATATTAATAAACGTGGTGTAACAACGGATTTGTTATTCTATACTTCGTCCTTAAACAAACACGATGTCCCCTAAAGCGTTAAAGGACAAATTATAGATTTAAATCGCCCGTTATATCCGACTTGTGTTAGCTCAAGTCTATATACAATAGTTCCTTTGTCATGTGTCATGTGTAATCATACGAGTATCGAAAGAAATAAAGGATATTCACTAAATAATTGTATAAATACCGAATAATTATTTGCTATCTCAAATATGATTTTTTTATTAAACATTTACATACTTAAGTTTATTTTTTTATTTTTCTACGTGTAAGTTATACAAGTGTGACTTCTTGAACGGAGACAAAGGTATACATCCGACTGCTTGCGATGTATCAAAGCTAGGTGTGATCATGCCTCGATTATAAATAAATTAACGTATTGCATTTCTAACCTGCGCACCATTATGTCGATACAGTAAAGAGTGGTACAAATTGAGAGAAGCCTATACCCAGCTGTGACAGTGAGCGGCTATGAATGATGATGTAAAATATCTTTGCAAGAGTTACAATAAATGTATATATTCATATATTTAATTGCATAAATTGAAAGTACACACACGCCTTACAACCTTGGTTACATTAAGTAAGGACATAAATAGGTGCATTGCGAAACAATTATAACTTCAGAGATATCTTTTCTCATGATAGTCTAATGATAGCGATGAAAATGCTGCCCTACTTGCACGCTTATCAATTTAGTATTTGAGGAATAAATATACATAATATCATGTCTACGTCTAAACAAGATTCAAATCTAATGTAGGTAATAATATTTGGCAGCAGTGAGCAGCAGTCTATTGATGTCTAAAAATGTAAAAAAAAATATCAAATTCAATCATGTACCCATAAAAATGGGCTAGATGATGGTTTTATGTCATTGTGTAGCCTTTTAAAAAAATTAATTCAAAGAATTTCTAGTGCGATATCTGTTAAGAACATGAAATCTAACACAAAATAAACTTTTTGATGTATAGAGGATGCTCTATATGCTTTATATGGATGGATATGCTTTAGTTTTAAAAATGGCATGTAAAATAAATGAAGATTCTGATTTTTAACCGACTTCAAAAATAAGAAAGTTCTTAATTCGAGCGAATTTTTTTATGTATGATACGTGATGATTCCGGCATTTATGAACAGATTTTGATAAGTTTTCCAGCGATTTTTGGGAACTCAACAAGTTCTAAAAAATTATATACAACGATGATACTTTCGTTTATTACCAAACCTCACCAGTCATTGGAGGCGTGCGTTAAGTTGGTCTACCCATATGATACATATATTGACAAAATACATCTACTTTTCACTAAACATTTAAAAATAAAGTATTTTTAAATAAAAATGAAACCGCCTTCAAGAAACACCAAGGAACTAAAAAGCAAAAACAAAATAAGTACTTTCATACGGTTTAGTAGACACCTACTCATGTGCTGAAGTCGGTACCATCTGCATCAGTTCAGCGGGGGACCTTTTTGGCTCGGTAGATAAAACCAACAAACGTACTATTAGTAGTCGTTAATGCTGACGACATCAAAACTAGTTTAAAGATTATATGTAAATATTATTTGTATGCAAGATAAAGTAAATGCCTAACCATTTTTTATATGTATTATCAATTGGTATAAAAGCTCGCTTACGCCTCCACGTGACTAACATAAAGACAGGTGCACCGTTAATGTTAAGGTCTAAGCCTCAATATCGCAAAATTGGTCCCAGTAAGCTGTAAACTTAGTCATTATTGAAAATGTATATAACAAGATTTGACTGAGATTATGAATGTATTCTAAAACATAATTAGTTGTTTCGGAATAAGGAGTCGCCATGCTTGACGCAAGTATCTGATTTTGTATAATCGACTCCACAGTACGGAGCTTACCGTCTAGCGAGTCGGATCAGCTAACAGCCGTGGCGCGCACTGTCGCTTTTTCCGCCGAGAAAACGAAAAAAATCAGATACACGTGATTTTCTTTTTTAAAACGTTGTGTTTAAATGACTGTGATAAAAAATATATAAATAATAAGTTGATAGTTATTGAATTTTAAAAGATAAAATGACTGCCGGGTCCGAAGAACACGAACCTTTGATTTCATCTTCAGTTGATAATCAACGTGTAACTTACAGCAATTCACCTCCGGTAAGTTAAATTCACCTTTTATTATCTTTAAATGGCATTACCTCTTTGAATTTCTCTATACATTACTATAGCTTGAAAAGTCGATTTGAAGCGAAATTGCGCTTCTTACTTTCAGACATTCAATATCAAATAGACTTTCTTTCTGTGCTGGTGGAGTTTTATTCTTCCACAAAGTCCGAAATATATCTATACAATAGATATGTAGATATATGAAGCCGACTAGTAAAGTTCTTGGACATATTAATGAATATAGAAGTCGATATTTCTCTATATACATTTTTCCTTTGAGTAAAATTTAAATGATCGAAATGAGGTTCTACGACTTCTATTAATTCCTTCTATATTGGCGCCTTAATTAAAAATAATATGGACAGGGCACATTGAATAACATTATTTCTATTTTAGCTGCAATTTCGCAACATTACCTAAGGCTATATTCATATGGCAGGTAATTAAATTATATTAAAGAAATTAATGCTATTCCTTTTCTTTTCATTTTATAATCTCACGATAAATATTTCATTACAAGGCAGGTATAAAGAAAATAATATATTTCTACGATCGATGTCCACGTACATACGTATTTTTCGACTTATGAGCAATGGAATAATACTGAACGCTCTGTTACGGAGCACATGAAAACCGGTTAAACATTGGATACAATTAGGTTGAAATTTTAATAAAGATTTCTGTACGATTTGATTTTTTCTACATCTGATCTGATTGACATATTTTATAACCAAGTAGGTCTATTTTCAACGTCTGTATCTCATTCGTATGTATGATAATTTATAACTAATTCTTCTTGTAATAAAATATAATGTATTTAAGGAAGTAGACTTCCTAGGTATTTCAAAATGTAAAAATATTTCCTAAGAGGCGGTTATTGTTTTTTAATTTCAGAAGTTTAAGAACAAACCTTCTTAGGAAATATTTTTATAATTGATTCAGGCTGAAGAATAATGGTCAGTGGGCCGCATGTTTGACATGCGTGATATAGAGGGAGGTAGTGCGCAATCTAATGCGTGCCTTTAAGGCCCACTTTCTCTTCTCTTTTATTTTCCTTACTGAAGACGTAAAGGAACATATCTTTTAAGCTCGTCACTCATTGAGTATACCTCTCGATGTTTTACTTGAGTTAGCTTACAAAATTACCATGATAGTTACTATACTAATAATTTAATTATAATTGACTGCCATAACTTAAGAAATAACGAAGAATATGGTAATTACAAAAATTTAAAGTAATTATACATTCACCTTGTATACATTCCGTTCTAATGATCGCCGTGGGATATTACAATCTATACAAAGTAAAATGACCCCAGACGACTTACAAAATAAGTTCATTTCACCAGTATGCTAGCTCATTTAAAAGGACTGACGACAGAAAAGAGATAAAATAAATATGTATATAGTATATAAATTCGAAAAATAAATAAAATTTTGGATAAAGTTTAGGTTTAAACTTTGTTATAATATCAGTTTTGATATAACAAAGTTTACTGTTATATTATATCAATTTAAAACTTCACAGTATGTAATTCAGATATACTACTCGCATAATCTTATTACAAAAGCGAATAACTTGGATCAATAGACTTGACTGATAAAGGATTCTATTCTAACTAGCTTCAAAACTTTTGGCTCATTATGACAAGTCAATTTGGTAAAATAATCTAGAAAATTAGGCAACAGATATGTAATGAGACTCTTAACTAACTTTATATCTT
>JANCMC010001812.1:113106-166026 GCA_024363005.1 Charaxes varanes
ACAAGTCAATTTGGTAAAATAATCTAGAAAATTAGGCAACAGATATGTAATGAGACTCTTAACTAACTTTATATCTTCGTAAATTACGATACTTTTTTAGTTGTTTACGTGGAGCGGGAATTAAAGGGAACAGAATGATTTTTATTCCTTAGCACCGTCATAAATATGATAGACAGCATTTCTTTCTAATCGACTCTATAGTAACTAACCATAGATTCAACTAATCCAGTGAGGATATTATGTCTGAAGGTTTCTTGCCAATATAAGGGTGTTCATTAAAACTTGGCTCTATATTCCGAGTGGTACATAAAAGCAAAATCGACGAGACATTCTGTATATTCTTTAAATGCCCTTTACTAATTTAAAATTATGAGTATTTTTATGCAAATGCTACCTTGAGTGGCCGTGTGGTGTTAACTAAGTTATAAACATTATCAAAAATTATATAAAAGTTTAATAATGAATCAACTTCTCGTACGCTTCACACCAAATATTTGATTTGCATAGTCAGTCGGACCGAAGCGACAAAAAATACAAACCAGTATTTAATGACGCCGTCGTCGTCCGGTGCTGTGGCTCTACTCCATTAAGTGATTTAGTTATTGAACGTCCGTCGTTAAACGATGGATAATTTCTGAATGATTACTTTCTAATGCATTAAATAATGAGCCATATTGAGTCATAATAGAACATTATTATGAAATCCCAAATCCCAAAATCGGAGAAAACTAAGAGTATTATTAAGGAAGAGGAAAGAGGAAACTTCCTAGTATGCCTACAATTCACCGTGCGGGTGCCAGGTCCATCGCGATGCAGAAAAACGAACCAAATCGGTGCTCGGGACTTACGACACAGGTGTAGGTTAAAGAGTACTCTTTATAGTCGCCACTGTCACTCATCTTTACAGCCAGTATTCCATCCCCTGCCAAATCTGGTATGATCCTACTAGTGCGGTTTTAGATGTCGTTTTTAGCAAAGAACTTATGATATTTCTTGACAAACGAAGGTGTATTGATAAGTTGTACAGGGATTTTACTGGTATACTCCTCGCTGTACCTTTACCGCGTATGACCAGGTTTTGTAACCGTCTTTGTTGAACATTGGTTAGGTCAAATTACTTGTTCATTTTTATCAGATGGTCTTTAGGGATATTGGTCTCCCATAGAACTGCAAGCTCTGCAAGTACTAATTGCTTTAGTGTCTTTAAGTAAAGGAGTAAGTATGGCTTGGGTGAGGAGATAACGTTAACCTCGGGGATTTTATTAAAAGAAATGTGTCTAAGATGCAAAGTGACTTACTTCCTGATTTCGTACTAGAACCTTTATCAAAACTGATGTTCTTTTTATTTGTAGTGAGCCCTTTTTGAGCTTTTGCGGCAGAGAAGCTTACTGCTTCGCGTTTGATTTCCAAACTCTGTCATGGCGTCGTGAATAATGACCCCAGCAAGGAGAATTCTGCATCCCACCAGCAAGTGTCTGGCTGTACCTACCTCACTAAAGAAATGACATGTTTTTCAGTCGCCTTCCCCCATTTAACTAGCTACCCTAGCCTGGAAGTGTCATTTGGAAAGCATTGAGTTAGAATTTGAGTAAGGCAGGAGACCAGTCGTATATACGACTACGGCTACGACTACGATGGGTACGCCATCTCAATGCTGGCGGGATACAGAATTCTTTCATAGTTAGCCATTCGCTTAGTGTTTCTTGGTCAATTGCGTGAAGCTTCATATTAATCTGTAAGTAATTAAATTTATTAAGCTGCCTGAAATTGCATTCTATTTATAATGCCGACAGAAAAAGGAAAGTATTTGGGCTAGACATTTTTTTGGGTATTATATGCCTAGCAACAACGTAGTTGAGAAGTAAATCTAAATAAAGTAATGTGAAAGCTAGCCTTCTTAACCAACTGCAAGTGTCATGCCATAAGATCGTGTGGCTTTGAAATCGATAATAGATGATCTACTGTCCTATTGACGTGATACGCTGATCCATGGTCCGAACCAATTCAATTAATCAGGATCAATTCAGTGCAATCGTTTGTGTCCTGTTCGGACATCATTTGTATCGTATCTAACTCTACCATATGAGTAGTAAAAACGTAAAATATTTTATAGCGTGATGTTTTGAAAGAAATTACATATGTTTAAGTAACACCAACTTAGGGCTCATGGGTTACCGAGAATGAAATCACAACGGCTCACTATGTTGGAAAGTAAAAAAAAGGTGCTAAGAACAAACGTATGAGTTAATGATCAAACATATACAGGTTTATATGTAAAAGTTGTTTAAGCAGAAAGAGAGTAAAACAATCCTCAGTGTAAACAACTTTTATTCAAAAAGCGACCCTGTAAAATTATTTATTTTAAGCAGCTTTTGAAGGAAATTTTTTTCGCAACGTGAGAGTTGCATTTAAAAAATAAAAGCATAACAATTATTATACTTTAAAATACTAGGGGAACCGGCATATCTTGTCCTACCTGCTTACACATCATCACATTTTTATACATCTTTTTCAGATATATACTTCATCCTTCAGTGACGTCACCAGGCATACACTGAAAATCAGGGCCGAGTTTCCTGGTGATTTATCACAGGAACTTGGTGGTCGACAGCAACTGAGGATTAATAAATAGTTATAATATATATATAAGATATTAATAATATAGATAATATTAGTATAGGATAATGTAATGTAGTAAATAGTAAGTAACCCAACATTCGGGTCTGCTGGCTCCGCTAGTATATAATAAAAGTTCTGTGTTACACGTTGTAACAGTGAAAGTACCTTTTGTTATTGAACACTTAACCACGGCAAACGTAATAACTTTCAATGTCAAAGGAACTGACCACAGAGTTACTAAATTTAAACATTATTATTTTATTTAAAACTATACGCGTACACAAAAGACAACCTTGAGTCGTTAATACCAGGAAGGCCTTTAGCAAAATCGGGTACTTTAATTAAGTATTATATATTTTTCAATATATTAATATGCTGTTGCTTATATAAGAACATTGCTAAACACTAATAAATGAGTGATTTAAATAAATTAAAAACTTTAAAAAATTGCCCACATGACACGCTTATATAGAAGAGTTCCGTATCTGATACGCGAAAGCTGTTTGTTAAGTAACTTCAAAAGTTTTTGTCCGATTACGCTCAAAATAATTTTTCCCTTGAAAAAATAAGTTATCCCCTCTTTACATGTATGGGAACCAATTTTAATATGTATAGTTATAATTATTTTATGATGCTATAAATAAAATCTATACACAATACGTCCGTCCGTCTATCCGTGCATCCGTCTGTACGCCTAAGTCTAACTTCTACAATTATGAACATAAATAATGCTTGAAATTTGGTACAGTTACGTTGCGTTTAGTTTTTATTTTTGGCATCGTAAAATAATTACAATTGTACATTTTATACGCGTAATCGCGAAAACTGTAGGACGCACAAATAATAAATTTAGCAAGGAACTACTAAAAGTCCGCTAAAAATCGATTTTTCAATAGGGCCTAATTTAGCAAGTCTTCTACGTTCTCGCAAGTTTAATTTTACGCGGACAAACTTTCGGTACTTTGTTATATTAAGATATACACGAATCCAGCTCACAAACTAATTAAGGTTAACGAAAACACTAGCACTAGCAACAAATCTCAAGAGATGGGAATAGATGAAAACTATTTGCACGACAAACGAAAAAATATTCCGACACTACTACCATTAACGAGGGCACTCCTTGTTAACGAGAGTGTTTTCCAAACTTTCCAATACATCAGCAGAGAACTGGTTAACTTTGCTATTAATGAAAATAGTTGGAAAAGCTTCTTATAAATGGGTTTATAAATGTACATGTTGGGACATACTTACAAAATATCTGAAAAAGTGTAATCTATAATTTAGACAACTGCTCTGCTATGTATTTTAAGGCTGTGTCAAATAGATCTATGTCATTCTTCCACTTTCACACAATTGCAAGTTTCTATAAAGTTTAAGACTACCTTAGTACTTAAATATTCATAGACTAAAGAAATTTATAAAATTAAAAATTCTAAAAAGATGAAATTAACATTCAGTACCATATTACAATTATACTTAAATGGCGTTTAAATTCATAGTTTATATTGTATTAATAGGTTTTATTATGTTAGAGATATTACATTTTTTTATGTAAGATATACATACATATTTGCGTGTCGCAATTGTGACTACGAATGTAAGCGTATGAGCCTTGTCATGATTTTTGAAAATTAATAATTTGAATTTGGATTCCATCTTGTTTTTGGTCTGCCGCGAAGTCCGCGTTTCCGATCTGGCATCCACAAAGTAGTGTTTCTCGCGCATCATCCGACATGCAGCAGACGTGTCCTGCCTAATCGTATTTTAATATTGCACCTTTATGGATCACATGTGCCATTTGTTTTTAAAAAAAATAAAAGACAAATTATTTTTTCTAAATAATACTTGGGGTGCCTCGGGAATGTCGGAACCCTTCTAAACTTAGCACTTAATTAATTTTTTTATTATTAAAATATTAGACATCTTTTAAAAGAATATATACATAATTATGCTAAAAATTGACTTTCACAAGTGTTCGTAAAAAAACCCAAGAGAATAAACGATTTTTTGAATTCGTATTGGAATGTCCACTGTTTTTGTTTCCCTTCAAGTAATAATCCATCAAAAACAATATTACTTTGCATAAATTCACGAATAGAAGAAACCAGAGACAATCGGTGCGATTTTGTAACCCGAATGCTATACCACCGACATCGCCAACAAAGCGCATCACTGCACTGATTTTTTGTTCTGCCTACACATTTCGCTTAAAAACTGAAGTTTCATCAAGAGATAGACACTACAAAGGTTTAACCTAAATTTTACGAATTCTTTTTCGTGGATTTTTTATACATTTTGGTTTTTTCTGTACATCTCCATATTCTATATCACTATCCTAATACCGGAGCCAGACATAGCTTGATTTGAATGATCATGTAGTGTGGCCGGGTACTTTGTGTAACTTCACAAAGTTTTGTAGAACTTTGTAGACTTCAAGGGTCACCTTCCCTGCCCAACTATTTCCAATCTAATCTTATCCCATAATAATATCCCATATAAATTGTAATTAGAGGTAGCGCCATGCTTGTAGCCGGATTCGGCCGGCGCGTCCGGGTACCAGTACCTCTTTCTCACATGAGATCGGCGTGGAGCCATTCGACATACAAAAAAAGTTCTATATTGGATATTTTTAATAAGTACGATATACCGTACTGATGATATATATGCCTTTAATAAAAGACGTTTATTTCGATGCTAGAGGAGGTCGTAATCAATGGGGCTTTAGGCTATAGCGGCTTCTATTTCTTAGGAATGTTTTAATTATTTTATTTATAATAACTAGAATTTCATTTTCTATTTTCTGATTTGTTCAGTATCTTTTGATGTTTGTATCAGAAAGTTTTTACATTTTTGATTTGTTTACTCGTAACAGTTTTGAGGAAGTCGTAATTTAATTAGTGGCCGGAATTTGAGTCTTTTTTTATGTTACAAAGGGCTAACGAGCAGGCAGCAGGCAGCTAAGTACCTACTGGCAGAAGCCAATGGACATTTGAACGACTAGGTGTTAAGCAGATGCGTTGCCGGCCTTTAATGACAAGTTTAGGCCACCGGGAAGTGTCACAAACCGAACAAAACGCGACACCAATACCATCACTTGACGTGACAGCATTGCCGCCAATTCAAGCCGATCTTATGTAAGAAAGAGGTACTGGTACCTGGACGCGCCAAGCCATTTTGGCTACAAGCATGGCGCTACCTCTAATTAAATTAAATATATATGTTCTTACCGGGGATAATAGATCGATGACCCATTCTACCAATAGTTTTTAAATATCAAACCTCCGAGTTTCAAAATGCACGTAAAACAGTGAGTCAGGATTAATCTCACAGTGATATTAGTCGTGAGATTGTAAAGATTGTGGGGATGACTTCAGACGGCAGACATTCAACTTAACTCGCCCCACAGCCACATCCTCTGCAATTTTAGCAGACCCTGGTACTAGAGCGGGATAACGCTAGGTAGATGATGTTATCTACGCTTTTAGTACAAGCACTTTAAACAGACACTTTGATTGTATTTATTTGTTTAGATAAAACAAGGCCAGATGTATGTTTGGACTCTACTTTTCCGAAACACATTCAATTCATTTTCCAATAAAATAAAGACGAAACAGATGAAAATAAATAACAATGGCGGTAAATAATCTGGAAATGATATTTGCAACGACAAAAAGTCTTTTTGATTTAATCATTTAATGAACTGAATTCGATATAGCAAATTTAATCAGATGCAAAAGAAATGTAGGGTAGTACGCAAATGTATGTAAAATGTGTAACAAGATTTCATTATAATGCCGGTGCCAGAAGTAGCTTCATTTGAATGATCATGTAGTGTGACCGGGGACTTTGTGTAGCTGCGCATAGTTTAGTAGAACTTTGTAGTCTTCAAAGACAAAAATGTACAAATATATTGAACTATGTTTGGCTCCTGCATTATAAACATGTAAATAAAGTGTATGTACTTCAAAAGGCCTTTTAAAAGTTTTTTTGATTTAATCATCTAATGAACTGAATTTGATATAGCAAATTAAAATTTAATTTAAGTGTAAAGATTTTAGTTAGTAATATGTACCTCGCTTAGTGCATTTTAATTCAAAACGTAAAGAATAAAAGTGGCGGAATGTGTTATACCTAAAGTGTTAATGACTCCCCGGAGTTACCATACTATGTGAGAGTTTCAATCAGGTTTCACTATTTCATTAAGCATTCTGGAAATGCGGCTAAAAATGAACTGATGCAACTGGACGTTTTTTTTTAGTATAAACCAATTTTGAAATTGTGTTTATGTATTCTATGTATATAAAGATTGATGTTACAAATGTCCGTGAGAATTTGTGAGAGTTCCCGTTGGCCTTAATCCCTCCTTAAAACTCCTCCTGGTCGTGAGTGATGTCCATGGCCTCATGGGTGTCGCTAGTCACTTGGGCGAACAACCTGTCCATTTGCAAAAAATGAAAAAAGTCTATGACTATAATGTAGAATAGAGAACAGAAAAAACGTTCGACTTCAAGAAAACTTCGAGTTTAAAATAGTCACAGTACATATTTGTTTACTGGAAGTCCGAAGCCTGCGGGTCGCCATTTTGATCGACATCAGTAAACTTGTTTTTACACATTTCTCGAACGATTCTAATAAAATATACCTAGCCAAAAATGACTTTTTTGTTACAATTCACAGCTTTAAAAACCTAATAAATAACGGCAATATGATTAAATAGCTGAGCTGGTATTCATTACAGGTTCTTTTAATATTATTAAAAATATATTACGAATATTTTTTGCGCAAGTATGTAGAAGGTTTAGGCTTCCATTTACACGAAGTAATGTTACGACCGGGTTCAAAGGGATTTTTTTTTTTTAGTTTTGGTAGGACAGGTTTGTATCCAATAAATAACCACATATTTCTGCGATATATTGTACTCTTGTGGTCTGAGGAAACATAGTCGTGTATACCAATATAACTGTTATTTTCCTTAAATTTTATAAAAATTAAATTCAAATAAGTGGAAGAGCCGTTCTTTTGCAACAGTTGCATAAGAGGGCTCAAAAAAGGCAAGTGGCGTGAGTTGCGATGCGAGCCTTAGCGAGCATAAGAGACGTCACGAGGCTTTTTGGAGCTTTTTATACATCGTATGATATGACCGCAATAAAAAAAAAGTGGTTTGTCCTAAGGCTTGTTATATATGTGCGGAGATATTGAAGGCAGCAAATTGTCCTTAATTTCTTAGGCTATGGTCGAAAGCTTTTCATGTCTACAGGTATACCTGTCGTCATCCATTTTTATTCACTGATTTGAATATAGAAACTAAAAAAGACATCCGAATTTTTTTTTTGACGAACTGTTGGTATGTATTATTCATTAATAAAATAAACGCGCGGCAAATCTTAAAATGTGATTTTCTTTTTTTTTTGTCGTGTGACGTGCCAGGCTCTTTTACAATTTTCATGTGTTACGTAGTCTATTAAAACAGCGTTATAACGTCGGAGACAGAATAGCTCTAGCTCAAAGATTTTGTACATTTTTGTTCTTGAAGACTACAAAGTTCTACAAAATTTTGCGCAGCTACACAAAGTCCCCGGCCACACCACCTGATCATTCAAATGATGCTATGTCTGGCTCTGGCATAACGATACTGTTAACAGTGCTATTATGGGCCATAGACTACAGACTTATGCATCGATTTTACAACGTATATATGTACTTAGCGTTCATAAGTATATAAATGGCAGATAAAGGTACAGGAGAAGAAAAAAGTTATTATTACAATTAATATCACGTTAAAATGTATGTATACTATCTACTACATTAGAAGTAATATTTCTATTCACATCACTTCGACTAAAATAAATTCAAAATTTATCGAAAACACAAATAGTTCTGTAACTAATTACTCTTTTAGACAGTAATTGTTAATTCCATTAAGGGCCGAACCAATGAGAGCCTTGATTCAACAAATAAAAGTACTTTTCCATACCACCATTTGAATGGTCCGTCAGTATCAAGTACTCCTACCGATATCGTATCGGAAGAATTCATTAATCTGTCGAGTGCTATCTGCTAATGCGTGCCACTGCTTTGTACAAAACAACACGTTTGTAGGCTTTTTTGTTAATAAATCGATTTTATCAGGTCAAAACTTTGTACAGTTACGCAAAGTCCTCGGTCACACTACATGATCATTGAAATGATCATGAAATGGCCGGGATTTATACAAACCAATACTGGACTATTAAGATACAATTATTTTTTCTCTAATGACGATCACATATCTGCAACCTTTTTGGTAATGCAGTAGTCCATGGGCAGCAGCATTGTCTCTAGTGAACCGACTGCCCATTTGCCTCATAAGAAAAAACACTTCAGTTTTGAACGACAATCAACAAGGAAACCGTTGGGCTACTACCGAATTCGCGTCTAACAAAAGCTTTAAGCCTAATTGAAGGTGAAAGAGGAATGTTAGACAAAACAAAAAAGGAATTTAACAAATCTATATTTATTAAAGAATACGAAAGATGTCACGAGTCATGGCTAGTTATAAAGTGCACGCAGCCAGCTTTAAAAAATACTGAAAGAAATTTTAATTGTTTTCGCAATTACATTCCAGCATCATAACGAGGAAAATACCCTTTTATAGTCGGATAATGAGGCACTAGGCCAACTTTTAAAAAACCCATATTAATTAATTATCCAAATTAAAAACCCGAATAAAGAGATCGGGAAACGGAAGCAGATTACGGAATAAAAATTTTAGGGGAAACGCCAAATATAACCGAGGGTCATATTATGCTGGTGGATATTTTAACGTAGAAAATATATGATCTGCCTAATATAAAGACGATATCGAATATAGGATATCCTCTAGAGGAGGTCGTGGTTCCTAAGTGGCTGCCATTTGCGTCGATCAATAAGTTAAGTAGCTCTTGTGGCGATCGGGTATTAGATGGGTGATCCATTCTGAAACTGGTTTTCAAATATACGACCTGTTTTGTGTTTCAGCACGTAAACCATACCATGGTATTCACTGGTGGCTTGATAACCCTGTTCCTCAAAGAGTCGCCAGTCTTCTTCTACCGTTATACCGGTTTGCTTAGATTGCAGAGGATATGGATGTGGGGGGAATAACCACGACCGAATGACACAATCTCTATAATCTCACGACTGAAATCACTCAGTGTCATTAATCGGGACCCAATGTTTTACGTGCCTTCCGAAACACGGAGGAGGTCGGATATTAGAAAATCATCACACATCTATCATCCGGACGCGGTAAGAGTTGCTTAACCTAGCGATCAAGTCAAATGCCGGGCGCTGATTAAGCTACGACCACCTACTCCATGCGTCGCCAGAAAACAAATACAGACGGTCTACGGTGGCGATTGGTGGGAGTCCATATAGTCGCAACATTGGCCCACCTTTGCAGGTCCATTCGTGCCACATGCCCAGCCTATTCCCACTTGAGCATTGCTGACCTCTACGCTACATCCATTACTAGTGTATATCTTAAATATATCTTACATTAAAAAATATTTACAAAGCAAAAAAGGGGGCGCCATAATTAGATCTCGTTCCATCCTAAAATTTGCCTTGGGCCAGCTTTGTCTAGCATCAGGGTCAGTTTAAATTGCTGAGAAGGTGGCTCAGGGGCGATACAAGTTAAGATGACAGACTGCCGTCTGACGTCACACGATATCTATGCGTTATGCTATATGTATTCTATATGTATTTCTGAAATTTTGTGCGATGGTTTTACTGTAAAATTGTGTAAACATGTGCCACCTCGAGTGTTTTAGAACTGATACGTCCCACTTATAGACTTAGGCGTATTCCAATAAGAGGCGTACTTATTTTTCGAAGGACAGCCATGTATTTGAGAACTTTATGGTCTTATGGCCAACGAGAGTCGGAAGTCACTTAAGCCTGCCTGTCATAGAAACTTGTCTCTACTAACCTGAACTCTGGCTTCTGTAAGGTCTATCCTCATCGCTAGCTCCTCTCTGAAGAACACGTCGGGGTAGTGGGTTTTATGGAATGCTGCTTCTAATTGCTCCAGCTGCACATTCGAAAACGTTGTTCTGAAAAAAGAAACGTGCTATCAAATTCAAAATAATTTTCTATTAAAAAAATATTGCTCAAGAATATGTACATTGTCATTTTCTATCCATAGGTGGTTTATAATATTTTCATTTTTATAATTTATTTAAAATATATATATTAATTAGCATATTATGTCCCACTGCTGTCTCTTCTCGGTTCACTTTCCTCTTTCTTGGGCCAATCTCACTCACAACTTTCCAACTTATATATACTTACAAAATATTTTTTTCTATATATTAGCAGTGAAGGAATAAAGAAAAATTTGCATATGGGCTCTAATATGGAATTGTATCGATTTACAAATAGTAAATATTATAGTAGTGCCCATATCGCTTGGCAAATACGTACATTGACCCCTCGTTAAGAGCCACTAAAGCATTGCATCCCAAACTTTTTTCCAAGGGACGGTTATTTTTTACACATAACCTGCGTGAGATCGAAGACGAATGGATTATAGTGCTTAAATATCGATTTAGATACATGGATCAGTTAAAAAAGTAAATTAAAGAAAGAAAAGAAAGAAAGAGAAGAGAAAAGGATCTACGAACACTTGGAATATACTCATAGAATTATATTTAAGTCGGTCCAGCCACAGTCGATTTTTTTTTATTATTCTATTTACTGCACACTTAAAAAAAAAAACAATTGTACAACTACGTAAGCTTAATGCTAAAAGCATTTTCTGCCAGGTTACTTCACCTCGGACGTACACGAAAAAAAATTGCAACAAAATATTTAGGATTAAAAACTAAACTTATCTGAGGTATAAACATAACTATGGTTTTAATGTAACGAAACCAAGAATGTTCGCGAAGGTACTCAGTAATTACCATGCTGAATACATCGTATGGAAGCTCGCGGCCGCGGCAAAAACCCATTGTTGCCTCCTTTCTTTTCTTTCATGGCTTGGCTTCCTTCGCGGCGCGTATGAAACGGGGGCTTGCGTTCACGGGAGCCGGTTCCTGCGGGTTGCTAACAGAATTAAGTAATTTTTCTCAAAGAATCAATCGGAAAAGTGCCCGGTTTAAACTTGGATGGGCTGTCGTCCTAAGCACTCCTAACTAAATAAATATATACATGACTATATGACACACGGATGTCTGTTCCTAAGGTAGACAACTTAATGGCTGTGTTACAGGTAACAGACGCCTGTTATACACAAATATTTTTTAGAAATATATAAATACATACATATAGGATAATACATCCAGACTCGAGGTGCCAATCGAACCCACGACCCCCGGAGCGGAAGGCAGGGTCACTGCCCACTGCGCCAACGGGCCAGTCAAGTTTATTAATAAAATATGTATATTTCAATTATATACTTTTACTAAGATTATTTTAAACATTTGATCCTTTCGTACTAATTTTCTTTTTTAAAAAAGCTTATAAAAATGCTTATTCTGACTCGTTGAATAGCTTATTAGCTTTTAAGCTAGATTGTAATTTTAAAAAGTAGCTCTTGTCAAAAACTTTATCAAAAAAGAAAAAGGAAAATTGGAGTCGTAACGATAATTTTAGGGATATCTTCAAACATTCCTAATGTAATTAAATAGTAAATTAAAAAAAAAATGTTGGATGATGTTTCTTTTTTGTCCATAAAAAGAATATTTCAAAACAATTCTAACAAAGGAAACTAGTGTCATATAGTGTATAGTGTATGTCTTTAAAAACAATTCGGAAGCAAAAACAAAATCATAGTTTCATACGTTTCAAAGGGGTATTTAAATCATTTAAGAGCTGCAGTAGGTTACAGATATTATTACTAGCGGTGTACCAATGTGTAAGTGTGCGTATGTGAGCGAGTCTGCGTGATTCTGTGTGTATGTATACGGAATTTTATGAAAATATATTAAATTTTTTCCTGACTTCAATTTTGAATCTAGCCTAAATATAAATTACAAATTGGACAGTTACATTGTAACCCGTTTGATGATGCGTTTTTGTTGTTTAAAGACTTAGTCAATCATGTTAACTCTTGATAAGAACCCTTATTTTGTTTTCTTTACATTATTAACTTTATGGTTAATTAAAAAAAAAACACTCAAATTGATCTAGCCGCTAGCCGCGATAAAAGCTATGGTGTGAATAAAGGAAATAGGGATAGATGTAAGCCAAGAGGGTCATCCTTGACGTTGCTTCATTGTATTATGTCCCGTGAAAACGTGGTTAAGGATTAACTAAGTCCCAAGAACCTACATAATCTCACGGTGAGCAGATCTTAGATAATATTTTCCCAAGGTTAATATGCATATCGGCTGTATGACCTCTATTATCCATGTGACTTACAAATATAGGCAGTAGTTGTACTATGACCTCTATGGACATACATATTAACATTCGTTTTTTTATACAAATATACTATATTTTTAATTTCATTATTGTACTAGCTGTGTCCGCGACTTCATCCACGTAAAATCAGGTAAAAAAATAAATTCAATTTAAGCGTAATGATATATATCCATCCTGGATAAATGGGCTATTTAACACTGAAAGAATTGGACCAGCAGTTCCTGAATATAGGGCGTTCTATCAAACAAATTTTTCAACTTTATATATTAAATTTAGTATGATTATTAGGGTCCTAATACTCTATATTCATTAATATATAGATTATTAGGACCTATAACCTATAATTTTAGGGCCCTAATAATCTACATATTAGTATAGATTATTAGGGTCCTAAAGTTGGAATATTGGACTGTTCTCTTGGTATGGAAACATGTATGCATTAATAACTTTTTAGTACTTGAAATAATAAATTTTTGTTGGAGTTCTGGAAATGGAGTGAATGGTCGGTCACAGGCTAACTTTTTTCCAATTTTATAGCGCTAAAACTGTACTGTGGTAAAATTAATACAGTTTCATAAGTTATGAAATCAAATGAGTCGCTTGCAATATACAGGCTTATGCACGGTGGAAGGCACTGGATTATGTTATCATATAATATACATATATTCTAATTTATCCGTGATCACGCCACGTATAAATTTAAATATATTATATTAAGGAGAAATTTATTAATGGAAAATTTCATATTCATTTTAATATTAATGAACTCATATAGGTTTTATGAAACATTACCTGTGCCCGCAACTTCGTCCGCGAAAAATTTGATAAAAGGAAAATAGATTCAATTTTAGTGTGATGTTATATAGCCTATAGCCGTCCTCGATAAATGGGCTACCTAACACTGAAAGAATTTTTCAAATCGCACCAGTAGTTCCTGAGATTAGCACGTTCATACAAACAAATTCTTTAGTTTTATATATTAGTATATGATTAATGTAATTTGTACAAATAAAATTATAAGAGAAATTTTAATTTTGGGGAATTCATAAAATTATTATGAATGTAGTCGTTATAAACGAACATAATTAAACGTATTTGTTCTGTTGTATTGAAATAACAACTTTTTAAGCTCTCATGTTATTTACACGTTCATAAAACCTGTACCCTAACGTTGTGTTTATTACTAATTATAAAGGTCAGATTTCATGTGTCTACAAATAAATTAACGATACTCTGAGCAATACAATTCATTACTACGACTATTGTTCTATGAATTGTATTGTTTATAGAAACTAGTCATCAGAGGCTGATGAAATTCGGTCGGAAATCTTTAGATTTGCGTACCATATTATGCTTACTTAAATCTACGTATATTTAATTTTTTAATTCTTAGTTCGACTACATTTGACAATTAAATACATACATAAATACATAGGACTATATGACGTACGGACGTCTGTTCCTATGGTAGACAAGTTAATGCCTGGGTTATAGGTAACAGCCGCCTGTTACACACAATTTTAAATACATACATATGGATAATACACCCAGACTCGAGGTGGGAGTCGAACCAACGACCCCCGAAGCAGAAGGCAGCGCCACTGCCCACTGCACCAACGGGCCAGCCAAATCAATTTACCGAAATTAATCACATTAAATGCCACAATTAACAAATAACGTTGTTATTTTGTAATTGTTGTCATGACCACGCGTTGACACCATCCTGCAGTAAAATCTATACATGTGTGTATAAATCGTTTGGCATTTGTGTGCGTGTGGTTTTCTTATAATAACTTATAATGCAAGATTTATAAAAATATTTAGTATTTGCACACCAGCCTTTATATAAACTATAATTGTGTCAAATTTAATACTCGTCCGTCCGCGCAATTTTCTTAAAATGATGCCGAAAGTTTTTGCTTCATGTTTTAATATATAAATATTAAGTAAATTTTCATAATGTAGAGAAATCTGCAAGAGGTTTTGGTTTGATGAAGGGACAACAGACTTAATATGTTGGAGCCCAATTACATGGAGTTTTCCAGTTGGTGTCACAGATACAATAGCTCACACTGTCGCAATTTCGCTCGAGATATGATTGGACTCCTAGAAACTCTATTCATTGGTTTTAGGTACCACATCTTTTGGTAACAATCACTCCGTAATATTGATTTTATCCGTTAAGTTAGATATAGAAATGTCTCTTTAATAATTCAATATTACGAGTATGACAAATCGCTGTCAGGATTTTATACTTTAAGAAATCTTTGGGATATCAAACCATTTTGAGTAGGTCCTTAAATTAACGATAGCCATATTTTATCACAATGGTTGGACTGTAACGGCACACTGTTAAGCGTGACTACTTCAAATTGTTCCTGGGGCAAGAGGTTTATGAAGCACATAAAACTCAAGACAAATCGAAGAGAGCTCTTAGATTTATGTAATATTTAAAGCTTAGTAATAAATCGTCATAAATTTTGTATACAAAAATAACGTGACATCCAAAGGAACATGTTTCAGATTCCTAAAATGTTAGTATTATACCAATGAGCTGACTGTGACTGCTGAATAAAATTTCATTCAAATCTGTTCAGCCATTTTTGCATAATTAAGTAGCATCTCCATTTCCAATCATAAATTACATTAGTAGAGATAGTAGGGTTGATATTGATCATTTTATTATATTGACCTCATATAATATAATAAATTTCATAATTGACAGGCAATCTGCTCATACATATTAAGTCGGTGTATACATTATGCATAACCCATCCATTATAATTAACAACAGAATTTCAATTCTCTTAGCGGATATACTATTTCGTTGTCGGTTCTCACTCGTGTCTCCTTTGTACAATTTTGTTTCTTTTTTCACTTTGAATGTTGAAAATTCTTTACATCCAGGATATTAAGAAAATTACGGTGTAACGTCATTCGAAAGACGATGCTCCTAATGTCAAGAGTGGCGCTACCTCTAATTAGATAGATAGACAAGGTATGGAGTGAATGGATATAAAAGTAATGGATGGAGAGGAGAAAAAAGATGCAGATACAACTGTCACGAACGGTATGTAACGATTGACAATTGCAGCTAGGGTAGTCCGGGGCCGTGTACTCGTTGTGGATTTAACCAGTTATCAGACAGATAAAAAGGGAAATCCACCCCCTGAATACAAAACTCTATATAAATATCTAAATAAAACTTTTAATCTTAATAAATAAAAATGAATGTTGCCAAGGGCAAAACTCTAGAAAGTCTCCCCTACTCTCCAACTCGGCTAAATCTTTTTTCCTATGTTCTTCGAGGTACACGGAGTATTTCAATATAGAGAAAAGATATAAAAATTGGCTTCTTTGACAGAACAAAGTGTGCAGTAAGTAGATAATAATAACATTTTCATCCACCAAATACTTTGTAACACACTTTAATCAATATAATGTGATACACTTGTATATATGTATCACAAAGAAAATTTTATACATTTGATCAGTAAATATTTTATCAGGCTATTTATTAGTAACAGACCCTGAGTGTAATTTCTTTCGACACATAAACTTAACGGCCGAGTGACTTTAAGTTAACGTAATAGCAGCAGTCTGTGTGGAAGTAAAATCCCATTTAATCGTTAAATTTTCGTCTTTGTGACGACATTTACGCATCAAAGTTACATTATCTATTAAATATGAAAGCGTATATGGCATCTCTTTTTGTGACCTTTTTCCGTTTTTAGCCAGTGATCATTTCAAAATACATATTGTTAGGGGTACAAAAAAGGACATATTTTTTTATTAAAAACAAAGTACACACTTTTAAAATAAGTACCACCCCCAAAGGATAGATGTAAATATGTATACCTAAGCAAATTTACAAACAATTGAGACACTTCTCGTAATAAATATATTATGTGCGAGCACATTTTGAAAATCGTAATGTTTACGTAACTTTTTCGTGCTCCTTTAAATTAACACTCCATGTTTTGTGGGAGCCGTCACCGGAGAGTTTAATTTTTTTCTCTATGACGTCTAATGGAACCGTCTTCAGGTCGTATGCCCAGCCGATCCAAGCCATCGCATCGATGAAAAGCTTTGTTATGTTTAATGAATAATTTCCCAGCTCGTCCGTCTTATAGTCCTGCGGGAACGTGTGGTGGAAATTATGGAATCCTTCCCCAAGCGCCAGAACCGATACAATTTTTGATTCTACTGGACTAATGTTTTTATCGTAGGGTTTGTAGCCCCACATATGCGCCACAGAGTTAACAAGCCAAGTGAAATGCAAAGTGAGAGTATATCGGAGGAGGACACAGACTAAAAACGAGTTCATTAGTGTTTCGCCCCACAGCGTCGGTATGTAGGCCGGTATAATTCCACCAATTACGAAACACATCTGTAGATAATATCTGAAAATAAATAGAAAAATTCGGTTAGTTTTTATTTTGATGTTTTTTAAAAAGTAAACGCGTGTACTGTGTTAAATAAAATCATCAAGAACATTGTTTTTAATGTTACAAGAGACAAACGGGCAGCTGGTTCACAAGTGACTGCCGACGCCCATGGCCATGTTCACTATCAGGAGGCTCGTAGATGCGTTACCGGCCTTTAACGATGAGTTTAGGACACCGGAAACACTAATATATCGAGTAAAACGCGACAACAATACCATCACTTGACCCGACAGGGCTACCCCCACTTCACGCGGATTTTTTGGTTATGAAAGAAAGTTTAAGAAGTGTCCTAATCGATGTTCACGCGATCGCATCGTCTTCAATAAGGCACTTTTTATAAGTCAATATATTTAATTGGTGGGCTAATTTTGTAGTGGTTATATACTAATAAAAAAGTTGGAAATAAATAAATAAATAATAAAATATGAGAGTTCAATAATTATGTTAAAAGACCATACTCATTTGGGTAGGTATTTCATGCCAGTGACTACTGATGTCTATGGTCAACTGCGCTCATTACCGTGTGAATGGGATTAACTGTGCATGGTACCCTTTGTCAAATTTCAAAAACAGTCATTGGTTGTATAAGGCAACCTGTAGTACAGATTTTAATCGTAAAAAAATGTTAGGTTTCTTTGTAAAAATGATTATAATTTCAGGATTACGAAGCGGATCATGAGAAAGGCGCCAGACACAGACGGGTACTGGACGCGGCGCTAAGCGATCTAGAGGAGCACAGAGAGAGGGAGCGACAGAGACAGAAGAACATTGAGACGATGTACGACGGTGAAGCGAGACAGATAAACGAAAAACAGGACAAGGTGATACATATTCTTACTTCCATACTGAATAACATAAATTCAAAACTCTCTCTGTTTTTGCTATGTTTTCACGCCTTAACCGCTGAACCGTTTAAATATTACATAAATCAAGTGAGATTAGTAATTCAGTCTCATTGTTAATTATGAAGATATGTATTGAACATAAATAACGTGATATATACTTAACCAGACCGCATAACGTCACGTCTTGCTATACAAATTGTTGTTGACGTGCATTCCAATCAAGTACGGCTGTTTGTTTAGCAAGACGTTACGTCATATAAGACGCCATGATAGTTCAAAGCGTTTTGGCGCTAAAGTTTAAATTGATCTATAGAAACAGAAAAATAAAACAGGTAAAAGTTTGTTTTTCGCTGAAATATTTATATTTTAGGTTTAGTTGACTTGAGGGTATAATTTTAATTAGTTTCTGAGAAATAGTCAACTAACTTATTTACGGACGTGAGGCGTACATATTATATGTATTCTTATTAATTATATAGGAACCATACTGACTGTTGCCGAGGAGGTCGTGGCCTAATCAGTGGTCGGCATATTTTGAATCGATCGCTAGGTTAAGTAGCTCTTACTGCCACCGGGTAACAGACATTGAATGGATATTTATATGACGCGTGTAAAGAGACAATTTATGGGGCTTTGGAGACTATTTCGGTAGTACATAAGAAACACTGAAAATCTCCATACAAACCAACTCACGCTAGCGAAGTTTCTACTTATGATTACTATATATAGACCTTCCGAGGAACAACTGTCGTCGAGGCCCGTCCGCCCCGGGCAACCCCAACTAGCCCGGACACGAAGATCTTCCTTTACGTTGGCTGAGCATATCGACCTTCGCTCCCACCTTTCATTCCTCGCCGAAACATTCCACCTTGGTAAGCCGTTCCACAAATCTTTTGGCATTACTGTGCGAGTGGATCTATTTTAACAATTTAAATTTTTTATAATGCCGGAGCCAGACAATATCTTTTGAATGATCATTTCAATGATCATGTAGTATGATCGGGGACTCTGTGTAACTGTATAAAGTTTTGTAGTACATACTTTCCAGTCTTCAAGGACAAAAATATGACAATATAAAACTTTGAGCGATGTCTGGCTCCGGCATAATCCATATTTTATTAAAATATTAGAATTCACACACCTTACTCTATATAAATTATAATTATGCTAAACTTTGTACTGTTCAGTTCGCGCAATTTTTGTAAAATACTACCGCATTTTTTTTGCTTCACATATGAATATATAGATTATAAAAATGATTCTGTACTAGATTATAATTTATTGAATAATTATTTCATAATATCGTGGACAATCAGAACGTCTAATAATAAGATAGCAAATCCTATAATTGCATTTCGATTCGTTCTCGGCTTAACTATTTAATTCTATTGTATTCTATTAAATGCATGTATTCCTAATTCACTTAGGTGCCCTATCACGTATTCCACACTCATGGTGGAGATAATTGAAAATGGACTCCAGCCTCGGTCCAGCGCAGCTGCCTCCGAAAATACCCCAGAGCGTTTATTAAGACATATCTTAGACGAATACTAATGGTACGGATATTTTGAGGCCGTGCGAGAGATAAACTTTAATATATCTCAGTCACTTTTTTTATTCATATGTTTTTAAGATAATTTTGAATATTCTAGTGATAATATTGCATAAAGCTAAGTTTATAATACCTAATTAGACACTAGCGTGACTATTTATTTAAACTATACCTATATAAATAAAGTATTTTTAAATAAAAAAACTGCCTTTAGAATACACCAAGAAACTAAAAGGCAAAAAATAATTAGTACTTTCTTACGTTTACTTAGTAGACACCTACTCATATGGCCAAGTCGGTACCATCTGCATCGGTTTAACGGGGAACCTTTTTGGATTGAGCACAATAAATATCAATTTTTAAAATTAATTCATTGTTAATAATAGAATAATACTTAAATTTTTTGGTTTACTTTGAAAGGTTTGTCAGGAATTACTGAAATACGAATAGACCAGCGTAGTCATGGCTTGAACCGGGTACTTTAGCGGTTTCATCCCAACCTTTGTGTCTAGACTCCATTTTTTATTTATGAGTTTTAAATTACAAGTAATGTTCAACGTAGAGCGGCCCGTGGGTTCACTCTGCATCTTTTACCGCATGTATCATGGAGAGTGTTCCGAGGTATTGTTCGAACTAATACCGGCAGCTGCATTCCACCTGAGGACATCTTTTCAAAATTTTAAATTCCACCCATATAACCTCTATGTCCTAAATTCCACAACCGTGCGATTCTCTAGAAACTTCTTACCTCGCACAATTCCTCTGTGGAATCAGTTGCCAGCTATTTCCGAACTGATACGACTTAGGGTCCTTCAGGAAAAGAGCATACTCATTTCTCAAACGCCGGCAACGCATCTGCGAACCCTCTAGTGTAGCAGTTATCCATAGGCATCGGTAGTCACTTATGTGAATGCCTGCTGGTTTGCCCCTTGTTATTTAAAAAAGGTTAGTTTAAGAAAATCCAAACATTAACATAAGATATTTTTGTGTAAGTTGTCTGTAACAATATTGATATTTACTCAGAGGCAATCCGAAGAGCTCTCCAACGGATCGGAGTTGGCTTTTGTTTTGTTGATACGACAAGTAAAGCTTGTTCAGTTGACGTGTGCTTTACACTAATGGAAAATCTATAACACAATAGCATCTGACGATATGTTTGAGAAGATAACTTGATGATTATTTCGGTGACATGGAAAATCTATACTAATATATAAAGCTGAAGAATTTGTTTGTTCGTTTTTTTGAACGCGCTAATCTCAGGAAATACAGATCCAATTTGAAACATTCTTTCAGTATTAGATAGGTCTTTTATCGAAGAAGGTTACAGGCTATATATCGTCACACAAAGATCAATAGGAGCGGAGCACCAATGAAGAATGTTTCAAAATCGGGGGTTCTTTTCCCCACTTGAGAGCTTCCGCTGCGTGCGCTGCGTAAATGGTTAAAGTTTCGCAAAAGTCATGTATGACAAAAACGTTTCCCTTTAAAAGTTTTAAATAAAAGTCCGAGACAGCATATGTCTATCTTGTAAGGTTGGCTCAGTGTAACCTTTTTTACGCTAATCAAATTTGCAATATCACCTATCTGCCTGTGAAAGTCCCGTCAAAATGAACACCTTCAAGAAAAGAGCATACTCATTCCTCAAAAGCCGGCAACGCATCTGTAAGCCCTCTGGTGTTGCAATAGTCCATGGGCGCCGGTAGTCACTTGAGTGAACCGCTTGCCCGTGTTTGCCCTTTGTTATATTAAAATAAAATAGTCCAACCGTTTCGGAGATTACCCGGAACACACAGACATACCGACAAAAAGTTTTTTATATGCGTTATTGTTATAGGTATCTCAGGACTAATATATCGGGACTCACTGTCTCACATGCCTTCTTAAACACGGAGGAGATCGGATCTTTGAAAACGAATGTTAGAATGGGTCACCCATCTGCCACCCGGTTACTTTAAGCGGACGAAGACGCGGGAAACTGCTAGTCTATATCAAAATTGAATTATCTGTTTATGAGTTTTTCATGCCTTCTGAAACGCGTTGGAGGTCGGATATTTGAAAACCGATTTAGAACTGGTCACCCATCCATCAACCGACCGCGGTGAGAGCTACTTAACCTAGCGATCGGCTCAAATGCCAACCACTGATCAAGCTACGACCTCCTCTCTAACTCACAAACTTTTCTTTTAATTAGCTAGATGCCTTGCCGATAATACAACGACTGTTGGCTATTCTTGTGCCTGTCCACCCGGTTTTACGGGCGCGCGATGTACCGAGGACGTGTTCGAATGCTCCAGCGGCTCGGGCCCTTGCCACCATGGAAGGTGTTTCAACACCCACGGCTCGTATACGTGTGTCTGTGAGCCGGGATACACAGGCAGAGATTGTGATACAGAGTACGTGCCGTGCGAGCCATCTCCCTGTCTGCATGGTGGGCGGTGTACGCAGCTCGATCAACTTCGATATGAATGCGACTGCCCTACAGGTGAGTGAATAGTTCAGTATTATGTTTTGTTAGCAGCATCAACGAACTGATACACTAAAAATCTAAATTAAAGTGGCCTTAGAGTATCATCAAAAACCGAACTACATAAAGATCTTCCAGAATAGATAATATTCCCCAAAAACCGGCAAAACATCTGTTAGCTTTGTGGTAATACGTACTAAGTATCTATGGGAGGTGATAGTAATTTTTCTGTAGCCGCTAAGCAAAAGAAAAATAACCATGGGTAATGGACAATGTTAGTTAAAAATTAAATAAGCTTCTGTCTTCTCTGGCTCTCTTAGTTTTATAATAATGTTTCACGGGTTGTAAAGTGATCAAATTGATGTCTCAAGCTCACCATTGCTTAGAATGTTTGAAGGTAGCGCTAATGTGGTGGGGGTTCCTGAGGTAGAAATTGTTTGCAGAGTTTTTTACTAATCACTTTACGAAAAACCCCCAAAAGACGAGTCTGTCTTCGGTATTGAGGCTAAACGTGCGTTCAGGCACATCTGAAATTCAGTGTAGTGCTGTGCTTTGGTGGCGAATTCTATGATGTAGCTTTCAGGATGCATCATTGCACCGATTTTCCGTCGTTTTTATTTGTGGACTTAAGCAAACTAGTTTGGTATTTAGTAGTAGTTTAGATTTCCGCAAAGTAACGCCTAATTCTATCAAATATTGCAAGGGACAAATGAACAGGGGTTTATCACCTAAGTGATTAAAAACGCCCAAGGATATGTGCTCCACCAGAAGGCTCACAAATGCTTTGCCCCTACTCGTCGAGACGCCATGGCGACGTCGCCGGTTACGTATCCAAACAATTCATACAAAAATTTAGAACAGTAACTCGCTTGGCGTCCGTTTGGCGACGTCGCCAAATTAGAAGCGTATCCACGATTACTACTGGCGTACTACGAATGGCAACCGTCGATATCCATGGCTACGCTACGCGTCTCGGTTGCTAATATTAGTTTTTATTATTAAAACTATTCATTAGACGTTTTATCCACAATTTTATGAATATCCAATTTAGCTGTAGTCACGTAGGTACAAATGTAATGAAACGCTGAGATGTCATTTCAATAAACGCAATTTCATTTTACGGACAATCGTAGCGCTCGCTCGTGATTTCTCGTTAAATAATGCCGTCAGCTCGAAATGGTAATTAAGGATTTTCTGCAGTGTTGTATAAAGACAATAGACCTTTTTGTGTCTAAAATTATTTTGTGTAAAGTTCCTTATAATGTTAATAACTGGTTACTCAACCCATTGAACTCATTCACTTTGCTATATTTATAAAAATATAGCAACTATCGTTACGTTCGGTCCATAAACTAAGGTTTAGCTTTCGGAAGTGGATGAAAAATTTAATGTAGTAAAAAAGAAAACGTCTTAAAGTAAAGGTAATTATGCAGTTTCGTTACTTTTGCCAAAAAACCATATTTTACAAGATACAAGATTTTATTGATATGTCTAGGCATACAGGTCAAAATTATTATTTAATTACACATTACATTCATTTTATTAAAACTATTAAAGTATATAATTAAAGACTTGAGTCAAAAAACCTTTAATTCCATCGGAATATTTGGAACGCTTTTCAATAACGCTAATGAATTTCACCACATATAGAATTTTTGGTATGTTTTATTTCACTGTATTTTAAGAACATTTCGTGCAATATTGTAAGTACACGTAAGGTTTTTATAACAGAGATTTGACTTCACCAGATCAGACATTAATTCTCGTAGTAACAAATAATAGACGCCTTATTGGTTTCATATCCATATAATGGTTTCTCAGCCGAATTGACAAAAAAGAGGTTCTCATCTCGACAGTATTTTTTGTTTATATTTGTTACCTCAGAAATTTTGGCTCGGTGAATCGATTCTTGACAATTTCTTATTTGAAAGCTGGTGCTTCCCGGGTGCTCCCATTTCAATGTAATCCTGACTACGTTTCAAGAAATACTGCCTTCGAACCCATAGGACGTGAAGCTATATATGACCTACATAATTTACTAGCTGTGCCCTCTACTACAAACGCGTAAAATTTTGTAAAAAAAATAGATTCAATTTTAGCGTGATGATATATAGTCTATGGCTTTCCTCCATAAATGGGCTTTCCAATACTGCAAGAATTTTCAAATCGAACCAGTAGTTCATGAGATTAACGCGTTCAAGTAGACAAACAAAAAAAAAATCAGCTTTATATACGTATTAGTATATAGAGGTTGTCACATTTGTTACAAGAAATATATTAAATATTAATTCATATTTTAATGAAAAGACAGGGTTGACAGCCAGTGTGAATATTTTCATTGACAAAATATAACAAAACATCTATTTTAGTTGCTGAGACAGAATAACTCCCTAGACCAAAGGATGTTAGCAGGTGTATGGAAAAAGATTCTTTATATTATACGATTATAGTATCAAGATTTTTTCAGGTACTAAAAAGAATCCTGTGAAATGTGCATATTTGCATAATGCCGGAGCCAGACATAGCTTCATTTCAATGATCATGTAGTATGACCGGGGGCTTTGCGTAGCTGCGCAAAGTTTTGTAGAACTTTGTAGTCTTCAAGGACAAAAATGGACAAACACTTTGAGCTATGTCTGGCTAACACTGTCGTTAAAATTGTCAGAATCATATTCGGAACAGCTTATTCGATAAATTGCCTAGAAGACCTATAAATATAATTAATTAGACTGCTATTTAAGTATGTTACATTCCGACTTATTTAATTTTCGAGCAGATGGTTCTCCTTTTCGACTAGTTACCGTTTCAAACCCGCTGGGGTACAGTCACACTCACTCCTGATACAAGCTTTTAATTTAACCTTAACAGGAGGGGAATATACATTTTCAAACATCTACACGTAACTACCAGATTATCTACTATTTGCCACCATCAAGTCCTATCATGTTTTGGTCAGCCCGAAGAGAACTAGCCAATTTATATTTGTCAAATTAACTGGTGTTGGTAGAAAAGGTTGAGAACAAAAGACCACGAGGTCGCTCACTTACACGCTTGTCTGACCAAATTAGGAACATAGTGGGAATAGACATTCCAACTGACCTGAAACGTGCCGAAGACCGATTGGCATGTAAGCAGCTGGTTTACCTCTCCATCAAAGTATACCAGATCAGCCAGGACCTTCATCACTGAAGATAACTACTGAGAAGAAGAAGAAGAGGAGAGGAAAATAGTAGGGGATAGTAGACACATAAAAGTATTGCTAATATTTAAAAATAGTTATCTGCGTCTTTGACGACGTTTCCTACGACGGTAGAGGCAGTGTTTATTATTTACGAATATTACACATAACATATTTTTTTTATTATTTACGAATATCCTTTGTAGAGTCTACCTCCTGATGATGCTTCGGTGTCGAAGCGAAACGAGCGTTGAGGCACATCGGAAAGTCAGTGTAGCGCTGTGCTTTGGTGGCAGATTCGGTGGTGTAGCTTTCGGGTTGCAGCATTACAACGATTTTCCCTCGTATTCATTCGCGGATGAAAGCAAATTAGTTTAGTATTTCATGCCTTGCAATGAGGGTCAACGTCATCTTAAATCTGACAAAAGTAAAATTTCTAGTTTATGAACTGAGTATAGAAACCTCTCTAGTGTGATTACCTTCAAATTAAAACCATCTATGATATTCTAGAACTCAAATTTAAACTCAAGAGATGTTTTACTTAAATAGACTTTTATAGAATTTTTGTATTAAGTTAGTGTATCCCGCCTATTTTATGTGTACAATAAAGAAATCTATCAATCAGGATGTTTTGAATCGCCAAACATTGTTAAAGCTACCTTTAATTCGGAAACTTTTAGAGGTTAACTCTTTATCCCGTTATGATGGATTATCGTTATATATTGTCAAGTTGAAAGAGAATAACACGAACTATTCGAATCGTAGTAAGTTGACAAGTTGACTTTAGTTACTATGAAAATGTTCGTGCTAAGTCCACAGGAGGCAAGTCTTAATCATGTCATGCTTTTAATCAACCGCGGACTTTTATTTAGAAATTTTTAAGAGGAACAATTCATGATTTTTGCGAAACTTTAACCGTTTACGCAGCGCACGCAGCGGTAGCTCTCAAAAGGGGACAAAACCGTCGATTTTGAAACGTTCTTCATTGGTGCGCCGCTCCTATTATTCTTAGCATGATGGTATATAGCTTATAGCCTTCCCCGATAAATTGGCCACCTAACACTAAAATAATTTTTCAAATCGGAAAAATAGTTCCGGAGATTAGCGCGTTCAAACAAACAATTTCTTCAGCTTCATATATTAGTATAGATTTAAAAGAATTAGATTGCCATTTACAGAACAGTCGCGAGTCACCTAGAGACGGTCCGCTGGTCTATGGTATCGAGTGTATGTTTCTTTGAGGATTTACAAGCGCTTATAAGAAAGTCTATGTGGATAAAGGTCTTTTTGACTTTGATACGACTTAATACCCTATTCAAGTCGCCTTGAAACAAAAGGTAAACAAACCATATGCCGACAATATGTTGCCAAATTTTAAAAGTACCACTTTCTGTACTCGATTACTAGAACATTTTCATTTCAGTCAATCATAAATGATTTATTTAATATATAGAGAATCAACTTTTAACTTAATGAAAAGTACGATAATTGAATGATAATAGGGTATTTTATATATATATCTGTGTATCATTATACTATACTACATCCTTTTGTGAAACATTTAATACCGCTAATTAAACTGCTGACTGGCCCTTTGGCGCAGTTGGCAGTGATCTTGCCTTTCGCGCCGGGGGTTCTGGGTTCGATGCTCGCCTTGACTCTGGGTGTATTATCCATATGTATTTATTTCAAAAAAAAATATTTATGTATAACAGGCGTCTGTTACTTACAATACAAGTATTAAGTTGTCTACCTTAGGAACAGATGTCCGTGTGTTATAGTCCTATATAATTATTTATTATTATTTATAGTTAAATAATAGTATCTGTACTTAATATTCAGTTCCAGATAAATTTAGAGCCTCAATAGCTCAACGGTATAAAGTACGGACTGAAATCCGCAAGGTACCCGGTTCAAACCCCACCACCGTTGGGGTATTGTTAAGCTTAGTAGGAAGGGAAAAAGGGAATATTAAACATACCCAAAAAGTATTCCTAATATTCTTTAAAAAAAAAAGATATTTATTGTGTGATTAAAATTATGACAAAAAGGTTGTTAAACACTGGTATGTTTGTTTACCTTTTAAGGGCCGGCAGCGCATCTGCTGGCCTTCTGGTCGTGCGGATGTCCATGGGCGCCGGTAGGCACTTCGGTGCCTGCTAGTCTGCCCCCTTGTAGCATAAAAACGAAAAAGAGTGTGTGTGCGTTTATGTATGTGTGCATGGATATATATGAAGAGATTTTTATTTATTTTTTAATCCTCAGTACCAATTCAACTTAACAAATAGGTTTTCTTTCTTCTTTCCTTTTTTAGTCCTTTCATAATCGAACTCGTTGAACCAGTCCATTAGTATTTTTTTTAACTAAAATCGTTTAATTTAAAAATGCCTTCTTTAGAATAGGTTCTATTTAGAAAATTCTAAAGCCGAGGTACTTGATATGATAATGCAATGATCATGTAGTGTGGCCGGGGACGTAGCTGCGCAAAGTTTTGTAGAACTTTGAAGTCTTCAAGGACAAAAATGTGCAAACATTTTGAGCTATGTCTAGCTCCGGCGTAAGAAGCAAATATAAAGTATGCAAGGAACACATACTACGGTTTAAAAATACGTAAAGTTTAAAAGTCACCCCCATCAGTGTTTTGTAAAGACTCTTTGAATAGGATCTTTTATACGACATTTTGTTTGCAGTAGATAAGCGAAGCAAAAGAGTTTTAGGTAAATTCTTATGCATTCCATATGAGCTTAAATTACCAGAATAAAAAGATGGTTAAAAGATTCTTTGATATTATTTGCTTCTACTTTTCTACTATGAATACTTGCTACTGAAACGACTACGATACTTTAAACCTAGAAATAAGTTCTCATATGGTAATTTGTGTCATATGAGGAGGTCCTAGCCTAATCAGTGGCCGGCATTTGAGGCGATCGCTAGGTTAAGCACGTCTTGCCGCAACTGGGTGGTAGATGGGTGACCCATTCAGAGATTGTGAGGATTCTGGAGATGACTTCAAATGGCAATGGGCCATCCTGACTTGCCTCACAGCCACATCTTTTCTAATCTAAGCGGACTCTGGTACTGGACCGGGTTATATGCTTTCATATTAACACAAATTAAGAATAATGTTAATTTTGCAAGTTTGCAAAATTAACATTATTATTAATTTGCCGAAAATGAGACTTAGCCAAAAAAGACCCTATAAGTCTAAAGTGAGTTCTGTATCTTAATGTCTTCTTCTTCTTCCTAGTGTTATCCCGATTAAGTACCTGGGTCCACTTAGATTGCAGAGGATGTGGCTGTGAGGCGAGTTAAGATCAAACCGAACGAAACGCGATAACAATACCATCACTTGAAGTGAGAGCATTGCCGCCACTTTACGCCGATCTTATGAGGGAAAGAGGTACTGATACCGGGGTGTGCCGGAACTAGTCAATTGCTGAACAAAAGGATTGCATGCGTGGGGCTACCTCTATTAAACTATATCTTATAAAACTATCAACACTTTTGTTACTATTAATTTAGTACAAAACAACACCTAGTTTAAAAAGTACCTAAAACCTCAGTAAATAAATGTTACAATACAAATTTTCACAAAGTAAGCGATTAAAGAGCGTGAATTACAAAAAAAAAGTACACGTGCCGTAAGTACTTGTTATGAATTTTCACAGAGTAACGCCTGTTTCTATAGAGCTATTATATTTATGAAAGTCGTATAATACGAAGAGACGTGATAAAATATGCAACATGGCTGCGTTTAAGCAACTCCGCGCGTGTTCCGCTCGCGGTTTCAAAATAAACCAAACACAAAAAAGACCTTGGCTCGGTCGAACAGTCACTCAAACAATACCAATTCGAAGTCGATACATACAATAACGTTGTATATTTTATTATGCTAGGGAAAGTAGTTATTTCTTATACAGATATTGTATAGAAGTGTTCATATATTAATACGTGATTCGGAAGTTTCGGTACCATTTTGAGAAAACTGCGCATGCGGTGCATTATGAAATTTGTCACAATTAATAAAGTATGGTGTACAGAATGCTAATATTTAAAAAAAATATGCATTATTAAAATAAAACCCAATAAACATACATATAGTACTCAAATCCAAAGATTTGTGGCCGAATTTCGACCAACATTCGAGATCTAGTCTCTCTCTACTTCCTAGCGTTCTCCCGGTTAAGTTCCAGGGCCCGCTTAGATTGCAGAGGATTTTGGCTGTGGGGCGAATTAAGATGACCGATTGCCATCTGACGTCATCCTCGGAACTCCCACGATCCCTACAACCTTACGACTAATATCACAAAGTGACATTAATCGGGTCCCACTGTTTTACGTGCGTTCCGAAATACGGAGGATGTCGGATATCAATTATAAAACAGTGCTAGAATGGTCACCCATCTATCACAGCAGGTCGCAGCCAGAGCAACTTAACTTAGCGATCGACTCAAATACCGCCCACTGACTAGGCCACGACCTCCTCCATGTTGTTCATAACCAAGTGAGAAATATGTCTTCTAATGTAATATAAAGGACTGGAACATAGTTAATTCAAATAATCCTGTGTATTAAGTATAACCACACATGTATAAAACGGTAAAGATAGATAGTATTTTTTTTTAAATTATAATTAATTACCTTAAACACCTCTTAACCTTCAAACGGTATGGGAGAAATATGTCCGCTTAACAAGAAGACATTTTGTTACCTTCTATTTTTACTTGAAATGTGAATTTGGCACATTTGGCTTAATTAAAATAGGATTTTTGTTGATTTAAAAAAATGTACAACCGAGAATAATTTTTTTTTGTTTTTCAAAATGATTAGTTTGTTATTTCTAGGTCACATTTGCGGTCAATTAAAACTCACTATGACGACGATATGTAAACTAACATTTAGTTCAGTTTTTTTTTCATTTCTCGATTTGTTCTAAGAATGTAAAAATATTTTTATATGATGTTGTATAGTATTAACATTTTTGTATTATATTTATCCGTGTCCCGAGGAGGTCGTAGCTTCATCAGGGAATTTTAGTCGAGATGTTAAGTAGCTCTTACCGCGACCGGGTGATGGATCGGTCACCCATTCTGAAATTGTCTTTCTAACAACCGACCTCCTCCGTGCTTCGCAAGGCACGTAAAACAGTGGTTCCCAATTAATGGCACTGGGTGAGATTGTGGGGATTTCGGGAAAGACGTCAGACTGTCATTTTAATTCGGCCCACAGTCACAACCTGTGCAATTTAAGCGGACTCTGGTTTGGATGCGTTTAAATTATGGTTGTTATTTTTTTTTATATAAAATAGTTGGTTATCACCTTATTTCATTTTTGTAATTTTTTTTCCAGTACTTAGAAATGTGTTCATTTTTGTTAAGGGCTCTTGCATACAGATTGGTGTGCTAAAAAAAGGTCATACTAATGTTTCAATCTAATTCATACATTTTTGCAACAGCAAATTGACTTTTTCACTGTTCGCACGTTTAGTCATAAACTGACCGATTAAGTTTTAGGTCTAAAGTGAGTTAATGATACAGGCAGCTTCGTTTTAAAGTCCTCTGTCAGCCAATCTAAGAATTGTTTCAATGTTGAATCCATCGATGACATACAGCTATTTTTGTCTTTTTAACAAAAACAACTTATTTTGGTTAATCAGACAAACAAATAATCAAATATCATTAAAATAACATTTCATTATTATTAATCACATCATTAATTGTTATTTAAATATGTAATTTCTTACTATAATGCCGTTTTTTATCTAATTATAAGCGGAATAATTCGTAAATAGCAAATTTTTTTACGATTTTCCAAAAAACAACTTTTTTTGAGTTAGATCACTTTATGAGTAAGCGTGCGATATATTCATCACTTGCTTTATCCCGCTGTTTTTCACGCGTTATTTGTATACACTGTTTTTTATATATGTTTTTTTTATATACTGACAACAAATATATGCAATATATTTATTAATGTTGAGACGAGTACTCAGATGTAAAACTGAATAAACAAACTACTGTGTGAGAACCACTGGAACGAAGTTGGTTCCAAATGTGCCCAACACTTTATATGACAACTTAACGTCTTCGTTCCAATTTATATATGCATTTATAACATTACTAGCGACTCACCCTGGTTTCGCGCGTGTGCTATGAAGATATGCATATATACATATATGAACCTTCCCCTTGAATCGCTCTGTTTATTGATAAAATCCCCATTACAATCCGTTGCGTAGTTTAAAAGATATAAACGTACAAAAACGAGTAGCAATTCTGATTAATAATTTCTAATGAAGTTAAATTTTTGAATTTAACTTAAATTTAATTTAGGAGGGTTTTACGAAGAGTTGTTTAACTAATTATGACGTAAAAGTAAAAAGAAAAAGTAGATGTACGAATTGCCCACAGACACCCCAGTTTAATTATCGTTTGTGTTAGGATAACAGATATCGTCAAAGACATGCGTAAAAGAGATAGTCTCCTTTCGGCATTTATCGCATACTTTAGAAAGGGATAGCTGATATTACAGAGTACGGGTGTGACAAGGAGGAAGAGTACTTCTGTTAAGAATTATAACAGGTATTTTTGTCTATACACAATAAGTTTTTAGTTAAAAAGACAAACAAATAATAAAATTACATTTCAACATCATTAATAGCTTTGTTAACTATTATTAAAATACATAATGTGTTGTTATAATGTGATTTTTATAAAATTATAAATAAGTAGAAGCGGAATAAGTAATAAAACGTTTTTTTTGCGATATCCCAAAAATCAGCTTTTTTGAGTTAGGTCAGTTTATGATTAAGCGTGCGATACATATAAATACTCTGAATGTATATGTGTATAATATATTAAACTGATTTTTAATATTATATACCTAAAATAATAAACGATACGTGCCTCGAGAGTTAAATACTTTTTGTTAACTAAACTTTATAATAAGAGAAAATTGCTTTAAGTTTCGTGATTGTAAATAAATAACTTTAAGAAATCAATTTTGTTTCAATAAAAGTCCATTTTGTAGACTTGTTTTTTATTTTTAAGATAGTAGTTTGTGCTTGAAGAATTATATCTAAAAAAATACAGTAGTAGGGCCCTATCGCTTGGCAAAAACGTACGTTGACCCCTCTTAACAAGTGGTCATTATGAATCAGGGAATCATGAAAATTGAAGAATATCGTTATTTCTAGAAAATAACATCGGCAAATTGTAGTAACCTTGTCTGTATATCACCGATTTTTGATACAATTTTAATTAATCTACTCGAAATAAAACGGAAGCAGGCTTTACAACAGTTTTTGTAACACTTACAAAATTCTTCTTGAAAATAATAAAAATGCGTTGTTGGATGCAGTTGCCCAGTGACGGCCCGAGGTAAATATTAGGGTGAAGCGAGACCAAATTATGGCGCCCCCCTTGCCTTGTTTATATTTCTTTATATGAAATATATTTTATAATCACATTATCCAGCTGAGGCGCCCGCTGGGAGTCGACGCTTGGAGCGGACGCTTCTGCCGTTGCCGTTGTCTGACGTCACAAAATGTTTGAAATTGTAATAAAAATCAGTGATACACTAGGTGGATCCAATTTTCCGATGTTATTTTCTAGAAATAACGGTATTCTTTAATTTTTATGGTAAACATTTTTTTAAATGTTCCACATCAATAATTAAACACTATAATCCAGCCGAGTTCGACGTCACGACAACCAAGCCTTGGAAAAAAGTTTCGCTCTTTACAAGGGGTCAACGTACGTTTGTGTCACGAGATATGGACTCTACAATAGTAGAAATCGCCCATAGAGCAAGTTGTTTATGGGCGTTGCTATTTTATATAAAAACATACAAAATTTGACAGCAATGATTAAATTCAGATTAAGATAAAATTAAATTTGGTTGCAAAAATGCTACGCAGCCGGTAGGATTCGAACCTACGCTCCCAGAGGGAATCTGATTTCGAGTCAGACGCCTTAACCACTCGGCCACGACTGCTGTCCTTGTAATTTTTAAAGATACCGTATCTTAAAAATAGAAAGGTCTACTCTACTAAAGGGCGTTAAATATATGCAACATTTAACGCCCTTTAGTAGAGTTCCGTATTTCCTTATGTCTTATAAGACATAAGGAATCCTATAGCTTCAGTCTGTCCGTCCATCTATCTGTCCCCTCTCAAAGTACCCCTTCCCCTAAGATTTTAAAGTATTAGATATAGAGACTTGAAATTTTCCAAGTTCCATAGGATGTGCTAAAACTCATTAGGAAAATTTTTCAAAGCGCAATCGGACAAAAACATTTGGAGTTATTTAACAAATACCTTTATAGCGTATCAGATACGGAACCCTTCTATATAATCGTGCTTCTACAGGCACGTGAACATTTTTATACTTTTATTACTTATATAAAAATGTATGTCGGTAATAATGTAGCCGATTCACTTGGTTATAAATGGACAAGAACCACAAGTATGCCAGATGCGTTGCTGGCCTTTGTGACTTGTGAATGCTATTTTCTGAAACTTTGTATCAGTCCTATACAAGTTTTATATTGTCCTATATTATTGAGACGTTTTAAATATGCAACGTATTTTTAAAGAATTGGAAATAAAATAGGTTTAAAAACAGCGATGTTAGCAAATAATTTACGTATTAAATAATATTTTAATCTATATATATTCATGCCAAAGGTCACCTTACACAAAATTTCGAAAACCGTTGCAACCGTTCGAAAAAGAGTTGTAGACATTTATAAACGGATTTTTCGATTAGGCCAGATTATGAAGGTTTAAGGGGTGTCGCAATTTTATGCGGGCGAATTCGCGGGATACTGCTAGTCTATCGTATTATACGCATTATACAGATAATTCGACGAAACGCATTTGATTTCCCACAAGAGGACTTCACCTCTTGAATGTGAGTTACAAATTTCAACTTAATCGCGTTGATGTCTAATGTATGACATAATTGTGATTATACTGTCTTTGTACAGTTTTATTGCATTTAGATTTTATCGTATATAAAGCTCCCTTAGCACAATTTGATATCATCTAAGGGAATACCGACGCCCAAAGACATTTGCATCAACAGATGACTAGCAGATGCGTTGATGGTCTATAAAGAAGGATTTAAGCTACTGTAACGGGAAAATTGAGCAAAAATGAAAGTATCCCTAGTATTTGTAAAAAAGTGATTCAGAAATGATTAAAATGTTGAATCACGCTTAAGGAAGTTCAAACCAAAAAGCTCTTGCGTAACACTGACTAAGAGGAAATATTCAAAGTTGAAAGTGATTTTATCTCTTTGCATTGCAATTACGTAACGATCTTTTTTGCTAATATCGAAGCTTTGAGCTAGCTTTTGAATATTCTTTATAAATAAATTATCTTTTACTCAATTAAGGCATACAATTGAAAAATTTCATTGTACGTAAAATCGGTTTACGGATGATACTTTATTTGATAACGCCCAATACTTAGGCCAATCGTGCGTCTCTATCGCTTGCTCAGCGTTCTCGCTTACACGCTCGACTCACGCGGAACGTGACACTTTTTCGTGCATGCAGACGTCATTTATTTAGTAGTTTGATAAGACGTTGAATAGTGCGCACACAACGTATTATAATGTTATTTAATTACATGAACTATAACAGGAACTTTGTAATTTGATTAATCTATATAATATGTGAAACGAATTTCTCAGCTTTGTATGGATTCACCGTGTAGTTGCCAGGCATCGCGTTGTAGAGGAAGGGACCCCCAAAAGTTGTTGTCCGATGTCGTTCAAAATAAATTCCCTCATGAGTTTTTAGCATGTTCTGTCAACATGGAAAATTCACCTTTTCAGCAAGCTCCAGCGCTGCAATCCGGCGTTGCTGTGCCTCGACCCTATCCAGTAACGCGCGTGCCGACACCGGCGGAACGCACAACAGGGTGTCGCTCGTGGATTGTGCCTTCTCAGAAGTCTCCATGTCTTGCTTCTCTATTGCTAGTTGCTTTTCATCTGACAAATAACCACATACAGACGTAACAGACGTATGTACGGAAACATTGATATGATTATATGTACCTATAGAAACAGAAAGGATATTATACATCAAACTTACATTTCACATCACCTATTCTCGCTAGTAGAGCCCTTTTCTCCTTTTCGAGTCTCGCGACGGCCGATTTTGCCAAACTCAAGCTCATTTCCAGTTTTTTAATTTCCTGACATTTTTCCTCGCAGCGTGCTTCCCATCGCTCTGATGATTGCTTAGCTCTGAAGATGAATAAAAAATAAAATATTATAATAGCAACGAATGAGATAAAAGAAATGTTAAAACTTGACAAAAAAAATAGTGGTTCATAAAGAAATGTAATAATTGTGGAGTCTAGACTACGGATGTACTGCGACCCTAATGGACCTCTGAGGTACTGGCATGAACATGTCGAATCATTCGAAGTCGACGATTCTACTTTCGATTTCGGATTAAAATGTTCGTGCTAGGCCTCCAGGAGACAAGTCTTTATCGTGTCACGCTAAAGACTTGTTTAATCAATGCTAATGTAACCCGCGTAGACACTAACAAGGGTCCGCCGTGGGCCTAGCACGAACATTTTCATCCTAGACAAAGTCGACTCGTTCGAAATGTTCGTGCTAGGGGCTCTGAAGTGGAGTTTCAAAAGTAACATGGTTTCATAAATCCACTGGCTTAATCTGGATCTGGACAATGGACAAAGTTGTCGGCAATTATAGAGTAAGTTCCACAATACCTCTTCCACTTGTCCCAGAGAGCGACGGAGGAGTGAGCGTCACGTCGGGCGCTGGTGAGCTGCGCTTGCAGCGTTGCGATCTTGTTCTGCAGGGTGGCCGACTCTACTGAAGATACCTTACCGCCATTGGTGCTACTACACAGTATTGCGAAAATAATTTACAACCTATGCCGCGCCGGCTTCACACGAGTGAAATTTAAATACATAATAACCAAAATAAACAGTTGCCTAAAGCGGTCAACGAACCTTTCTAATAGTAAAATAATTTTCAAAATCAGTTGGATTAGATCTATAACCACATAAACTTTACATGATTGTTCAGTGAGTAAAAAGCAGAAGAGCCAAAGAAAATTAGTTAAAATGAGAATATTACTTCTTATTATAAAACGCCTTTTAAACTCACGCGTATGTTATTTCTAGATCGCCCCGACTATTTTCTACATTACTTTTTTTTTAATTATGCTGGCCTACGAAGAGCTGGATGTGGTTAAATTAGACGAAAAACTATTATCTTTAATGATCTTAACTTTTAAATTTATTTGAAATGCTCAGTAGGCTTTATTTATAGCTTTCCAGAAGAATAATGCAAAAAAACACGCTATTACACAAAGATATTACCTCTTGCCAAGGGTCTCCTGGTCTGTGAAACTCTTGGTATTGAATGTCAAACGGGCACTCATTAATGATAAGGAAGAATGGCGTAAATATGACCATCTTTGTCAGACTGTTGAATGTCAGCTGATTAGTTACTGCCACCTAAAATTGTGAAAAATATTAGTATAATATTTACTTGCAAGCTAAACTACGATTGGGCTGGACATGTCTGCCGCATGTCGGATGTTCTTTGGACCAAATTCTCCACTTTATGGACTCCAGATCGGAAACGACATCGCGGCAGACCAAGAATGAGATGGAGGAATGACTTGGATACTTATAAAAGAGATTGACACCGCATAGCTTTAGACAGAACCTTGTGGAAAAAGGAAAGGGAAAGGAGGGAAAAGAAGGCTCTAAATACATAATAAAATAATATTTAGTTAATTTAAATACATATTATATTATAAAGGTTTACGTTTATGCTTAACAAATGTAAGGTAAGTAAGAAAAAAAGAGGGTTTAATGTTTTTTTATCCATGTGATTTCTCCGTCATTTGTGTAATATTTAAAAAAAATTTTAGAAGTGTTTATTTTTATCCTTTCGTAACTACAAAGGAAAAAGAAATCCTTATAGCCACATCGTTGTCCGTCTGTCTGTCAAGGCCCTTTTTCTCAGGAACGCGTAGAGCTATAAAGTGAAAATAATAAACTCAGGCAGGCATACCAATCGATTATTTATTTGTTATAATCTCATAATAGCTGTAACTTGCAGGCCGGTCAAGGTTAAGACAGAGGAATTGTATACTTTAACCTAAACAGTAATGGAACGATAAGAGAAAAAATAATATCTAAAATTATATTTATGTTCAAAGACTTAATATCAATACTATTTACAGATTTTTTCTTCCATCTTCACACACTTCACTAATGGAATATTTACGTACAAACGATATCCGAGGACGTGATATTTGATTATCATATAACAGAAAAGAAAAAATAACATTAAATATAAATTAACTATTATGCGATTAAGAGAAAGATTATATAATTGTGTACGAAACGCATGGACGTAGCGTGAGGTCACTGTCACGCGACGCGCGGGAGGCGAGGCTGATTCCTTGTGAGTACGCGCCGCAAAATTAATACGTCGCACGGAACGTTATCACCACACTTTTTCTAATAATATAGGTAATATTTATTACACAATTATAACAATAATCGAGTACCGAGTACTCTCCTTAAGTATTCTAACTGTCTCACAAGTGACCCTTATACCTAAATAATGAATTAATTTTACATCTATACTAATATAAAACTGAAGAATATGTTTGTTTGCTTGAACGCGCTACTCTCAAGAACTACTGGTCCGAACTCCGATAGAAAAGTTCTTTCAGTGCTAGATTAGATAGCCCATTTATCGTGGAAGACATTTTTTTTTAAAACCTTGAAAATGCATTTACGCACATTACCAATCGACACTGTACCCGGTCTCGGGCACAGTCTCGACAGGGAATGTGGGGCTCGTCAGCAAATTGCCGGAATACCCACTAAAAACTAGGGGTTACCCTCTTCGCCACAGTAAGAGGCATCAAATGACCACAGTTATGCAACACTACCATTGACACCTCGGCGGGTTTTTTCATGCAGCGCTTCGTTTGGTTTGTGAGCGCTGTAAATCAATCGTAGAAGGCAATAAATCATCACGCTAAAATTCAATCTATTTTTTTAACTAATTTTACGCGGCGGACGAAGTCGTGGGCACTGCTAGTTAATTATAAAATGCATCGAAAGTGTCGCAGGGTCTGTAGGTAGGAGCACTTACCATTAGCAGGGTTGAGGTCGTTCCTGGCGGCGATCGCGTTGCACGCGCTGTATGGAGGGCGACAGGCGCAGCGCGACAGCGGGTCGTGCTTGTAGTCGTTGTATCGCATCACGCGAAACATGTCCTCTAGGTTGTGAACCTCCGCCTGCAATAGAATAAGGAATCTTTTTTTATAAATGTAAGCATACAGCTCATTGAAACACTAAGCCCTGAACTAGGTAGAGTGAGTACAGTCTAAAAATGAACGCCCCTCTAAAGTATTCACCTCTACATGTAAAATAGTGTTGTTGTTCTTTTGTTTGTTTTAGTGTGCCTTCTCTCTTGTTAAATGTTTATGTTATAAGTGGAAACTTGAAGTTATTTTACATGTCACGCCAGCCATTTGAATGATCATTTCAATGATCATGTAGTGTGGCCGGGGACTTTATGTAGTTGCGCAAAGTTTTGTAGTACTTTGTAGTATTCAAGGACAAACATGTACAAACACTGAGCTATGTCAGGTTCCGGTATAATATTATCTATATGTAATGAAAGCATATTGGATGGTAAAACTTATTTGTAAGTGTAATAAATATCAGATATTTTCATAGTTAAACATAGTTTAGAAATATTTTATCAACAAAATAAAATATCAGATAAAGCACATAAATTCCAATCTATTCTAAACTAACCATAGTGCAAAACGTGTTCAAGGATTGTCGTGATTTTTAATAGCCACTCGTACCTCCAGAATTAGATCTTGCTCAATCTCGATGAATAATTTATGATCCCGCAATCCAACTATTAAGAGCCGGGCTTAAAGCAATCAAATCCGAGACAAATAGTGTCAATAAAGGCGTACTTTGTCTCAATAAATCGGTCACCGATTGAAGGGCAATAAGGAGATGTTTTACAATAATTATAAATGCTGTGTTTAGATGTTGGATTAGAGAATGAGGGGAATTGAAACTGAATTCATTGTTTGTAAGTCCGACGTGACTGCCACGTTATGTTTTACCCCAAGTGTTGCCTGTTTTTTGAAAATGTACCCGATTTTAGGGAAATTACTGTTAGGAAATGGCTAATATATTTTGTTTTACATGCCTTAAACGTGAGTGAGGTGTAGTTTAAAAAATGCTATGTATTAACTTTGGTGATGCATATATATAATAAAGGTATATTTAAATATTTATTTCGATTAAAACTCTTTTCATGCGAACGTATATAGCTTACTTGTCGCGGGCTTTGTTAACGTCAAATTGATATAAAATTAGTACCTTGACAGTTCATGGATATAAAGGTACGCTGAAATCTTAGAGGGTTTTGGTTCGTTTCTCAACCCTGCTGGGAAAAAAAGTGATTGTTAGGTTACACGTAGAGTAGTGATAGATTTTCAACCGACTTCAAAAAAGGAGGTGGTTCTCAAATCGACTGTATTTTTTAAGTTTATTTCCTAAAAACTTTTCATTGGGTGGAACGATTTAGATGATTCTTTTTATTGGTTCAGTTCTGACAATTTGAAGTCATTTTTAGGGTTCCGTAGTATTACAAGAAATCCTTATAATTTCGCTCTGTTCGTCCGTCTGTCTGCCCGTATGGTGGACCCCCATTTAAAGCGGCAGATGAAAGGGACAAATGAACTGGATACAGTTACATTGGCCGATTTATAAAGATTTGTATACATTGTGTTTGGAATACACTTTTATAGTACACTTTTGGATTTTCAATGATTATCCTGATCACGGTTAGTATTGTTAAAGAGATAAAATTAGATAGATTTTTATACATGCAGCCAAAAATATTTTAGGTGTGGGTTCTAAAAAGATGCTTTTTCAGAAGATTGTCAAAATTATAATTACCTTTTATACATGCAATTTTACACTAATTTGCCTTAACGTGAACAAATTACACTCAATTCATTAAAGTTTCTGTAAAGGTAAGATTTTATGATAAATATATTATAAAAACCTAACGGCAGTAAGCTGTCAATATCACTCAGAAAAAAAGTGATATGATTAATCAAGTTCACAGCGTAAAACACATTTCATACAGTGAACTATGATTAGTGTTTCACTGCCTGAAACCATAATGTCTATATTAAAAACATATAACACAATTAAGCCTAGGTAATCTGTTCCTTGATATAAAAACTTTAATTAAATAATTATCAAAATACAGGATACAATAACAGAATTTAGTTAAATACTTGGAGTTATTAATGGTTTTTATATGCTTTTGGTGGTGTTTTTAGTTGAATAAAATTTATTTAAGGCTGTGGCCTAATCAGGGGTCGGCATTAGAGTTGATCACTGGGCTAAATAGTTTTTGCATCGTCCGTGTGATAGATAGATGACCCAATCGTACTCTGGATTATATTGGATATCCAACCTCCTCCGTATGTCGGAAGGCACGTAAAACAGTGGAACCCGATTAATGTCACTCAGTGATATTAGTCGTGAGGTTGCACAGATCGTGGGGGTTTCGAGGATGATGTTAGATGGCAATCGGTCATCTTAACTCGCTCCACAGCCACATCCTATGCAATCTAAGCGGACTCTGGTGCTACTAGACCGGGATAACGCTAGGAAGAAGGATTTAATGTATTGGTATAAAAAAATATACTCTTAACAATGGACATGATATAAAAACACCTCAAAGTACTAAAATTATTATTATTATTTTTTAAAGACTATTAGGAATACTAATTAGGTATGTCTATTATTCCCTTTTTTTCATCTCTTACTAAGCTTAAATTAAAATGCTTGTATTAGGAGTGGGCGCGACAATATCCCAACAGAGGTGGGGTTTGAACCGGGTACCATGCAGATTTCAGTCCATTTTTTAGTTACATTTTTTATCTTCTTCAATTAAAATATTTAAATAACATGCCCTTTAACCGATACAACGTAGCATATAATATACCTAGTCAGTTAAGGCTATGTTACGACAGCTTATTCAATGTCACAATCAGTGTCAGGGGTGGGAAAAATGTCTGTCACAAAGCTCCATAACACATATCAATAAATCGTTGTGATAAAACTGTGCAATTAAATCGCAACAAGCTAGCTCTGTGAAGAACTGTCGAAATAAGCGACCGCCATCCAAACACAACTTTAAAACTGCACAGTTGAATCGCAACGATTTATCGATACGTGTGTAGCAGCTATAAGTTGGTTTAAGGTTGTAACGAAGTTAAATTACTATTAAAAAACCTCGACATTATACGCCTCTCACAAAAACCATAAAAAATATCAGAATCAATTCTATTGGTCCACCACGTGGGATCTTGAAAATTAAAGTGGATTTCTTTCCCATTCTCGACGACAACTAGGTATCCCAATTAGTACATAATCGTATTATTAAAGAAAATAAAGAAAAAACTTTATTCAAATTATCATGGTACTGATCTATACCATATAAATACATGAAAAGGTCAAAATACGATAGTAGACTACTATTTATATGTGAGGTATAGCAGTGCAATGTAGCTAAAAAGGTATCTACTCAGTTAATAACTGATTGTCAGTAGGTCCCATACATAGGCTGTCTCCATACTTAAGCCTTCTCCATAAACCTCCTTTCTCTTTATACACAGGCCTTCTCCATTAATCTCCAAGAATGGCGATTTTATGGAGCTTGTACGCCTTTCTCCGAAGCTGACAAGATCCTTATCTCACCAGGTTGGATGACCCGCATCTCGTTTTGCTAGTACTATAACTATTAATTAGGGTAAGTAATTAATATTTTGAATTATGGAGTTTTCGTGTACAGGATTTTACCCACCACTCTGTATCTCGCTGGTTTTTCCCATACGTATGCCGTTGACGTTTGAAATAATAAGGAAAAATGTATCAGCACATATTACGATCATTCATCAAACTTGAGATATTTAGAGCAGATATTTTTTTTTATTTTTTTTTTTTATGTTACAAGGGGCAAACGAGCAGGCAGCAGGCACCTAAGCGCCTACCGACGCCCATGGGCACCTGCACGACCAAAAAGCTAGCAGATTCGTTGCCGGCCTTCAATGACGAGTTTAGGCCACCGGTAAAAAATGTTGTGATATAACAACGGCAAGCCCATCGAGCAGGCGGAGGACAATCCTCGTCGCCAGATCACCTCCCAGTCCATCACCATCACCGACCTGGTGAAGAAGGACACCGGGAACTACGGTTGTAACGCCACCAACTCAAACGGATACGTCTACAAGGATGTCTACATCAACGTGCAATGTAAGTAATGTGAACTATTTTTAATCTTTTTTTCTCTCCCGCTCTCTATCTCTCAGTACTGTTGTCATCTATCTTTTAAGGCCATCTAGAGTTCCCAACCTGTGATCAACGGACCAACAAACAACTTGTTGTCGTCCACGTGGTCGGTGGATTTCATTTCGCATAGATTCTAATTGTTTCAATTATTTTACAGCTATTAAAGGTTATATAAAGGAACCATATGTTTGAACTTTTGGTACAATGCGCGAACAAAAACAGCCCTTTTGTGTAAAAAACGTTATCCCTAAGAATAATTCGAAACTGTATAACTTATCGTTAATTCTTTTGTTGCAGGTTTTTGGAGAGGTCGTTGAACCGCGTCAGTTGGTAAGTGAACATAAAGACGTGCCGTGTTTTAATAATGCTGCAGTAAGGAACTTTACTCATTTTATGAATGTTTTTAACCTACTTTAAATTAAATTTATATACATTAAAATTTCCTACTTTTAAGTTAAACAACTCACCTCAAATAATCACTTCAAAAAAGGGCTATGTATAAATTACGTCACGCGATAAAAAGGGGGAGGGGGAGGTAATTGTAGGGGTATCACACTAGGGAAGTACCCCCAAAGATCATCAGCCAGACAATATCTATCGCGTAGTGTTAAAAAAAGTATTCAAGTGCGGTTACTGTGATTTATGTTGTGGAAAGGGATTTCTGTAGAGTTCCTTTGTAAAGTGACTTATGTACAGTTTCTTTGAAAAAGGGATATTTGTAGAGTTTCTTTGGAAAGGGAATTATGTAGAGTTTCCTTCGGTTTGAGGCAGAATCATGCTAGTATAGTATAATATAGCTAGTATAGCTATATTATTTCTTTTTCTTCCTAGCGTTATCCCGGTTTCGTACCAGGGTCTCCTTAAATTGTAGAATCTGCGGCTGTGGGGCGCGCTAAGAAGACCGAGTGCTGTCTGACGTCATCCCCGGAACCCCCACAATCTCACTCAGTGTCATTAATCAGGGCCTACTGTTTTACGTGCCTTCCATAACACGGAGGAGTTTGGACATATGAAGACCAATGTTAGGATGGGGCAAGTCAGGTTATGTTACGTGATAATGTTATGTACGTCAGTGTTCTTACTTTGCCAGGGAAAATTAACAACAACAAGGGTTCGCTGTAATAATATAATGATTAATTATAATATAATGATTGTTATATTATGCATTCTGACTTGCTAAGTAATTGTCATAGCGTTTTCATTTACTGCAAAGCCCTGAGATTAATTTAACATATAAAAATAATTAGGTAAAGAATTTTTTTTTTTATTAAAAAATTTAATGGCCGATTTTCTTTTCATCAATAAAAAAAAAGGAAATTGTTTTTTTTTTAAAGGTAAAGGTTTCTTTTAGCAGACGGTTTAAGTAATTTAAATGTGCAAGAGATCGCCGGTTCGTTGAAATTTGCCGTAAAACCTTTTTGCGTACAACGACATATAATGTTCTATGTACAGAAAAATTTGACAATAAATATAACATACGGTTGTCACGATAACTCTTTGACATTATCCATTACATGTGTGTGTAAATAGTGTATATCCCTAGGCATTAATGTGAGAGTGGTTTTATTTTAATAAAGTAATATACTAATGTTGCATATTATAAAAAAAATATTAGCATTCGTACACCCTTCGTCCTTGCTTTAAAGTTTGCTTTACGTATTAATACATAACCTTATGGGCCAATATTTCTCAGGGACACGTTACTGAGAGTCGGAACAAACTTGTGTCCCATATCGAGGCACTTCTATGTTAAGTCTGGGTTTGGGGTCAACTAAATTTAGTCGAATTTATCCCTACTAAGACACAAGATTATACAGCTCCAAGAGACCGTAGTCCTCAGTGTTTAGTACTAATTTCGACTTTGTATTTTTACGCGTTCCTGAGGAATAGGGTTTGGAAAAACTGTACCCACGACAAATGACTGAGCGACTACTGCCATAGATAGCACTTTTATCAACAATTCTTGTTTTTTTTTTATTTTCCTGTTTCTTCTTTTCAATTCTATATCTATAAGTATTGTTAATCGTAAGAAAAATTGGATGTTGTTACTAGAACGACCATTAAAATGATTCCAAAGCATGTTGTCAGTACATTCACTTGATATCGAAGGAATTGGGGTGTAAAAAAATTGGATCACTATGGTTGCTTATAACATCCAGAATCGTAATCTGCATGCTTTTCTGGGGCCAAAACCATTAACAGAATGCGGTCTTCATATTGTGCACATTCAAGTCCACGTAGCGTCTGCACTATAACGGACACATAATATCAAAATCAATATTTGTATATACAAAAAATATATTTTTAAAAGTTGTATGAATAAGGAGGAACAATTAAAGGGTAGTGAAAGCGAATCGTCAGAGGTGTCGGTGACGATGACGTCAAGAGTGATGATGACGCAAGTTCCATCACGATGTCGTTAATTCAATGGTTATTTTCCATGTCAAAAAATACCGAAAGTGCCTAAAGAAGTTTTCGGTTCAAAAAACAGAAAAGAGCGTGTGAAAGACATATTGACTAAAATAATGGGTTCTTTTTTTTAATATACCATTTAGGATGGCGGTTTACGAGCGCGGCGCTATTCGTTTTCGTTTTGCTGTATGTACCGTAAGCTGACAATGAGATAGTGTTGAATTTGAAGGAAGTGTGTGAAGGAAATTTCCAATAGATTTATAGGTGAATATTTAGCAGATCAAATAATAGAGAAAATAGCGGTGTATACGAAGACTTGAAAAAGACAAGGTATGAAGTTAGGTTTTATTAAAGTTTTTTTTTAATCCTTAATGATATAAAATATATTGTGAATGGAACGAGTCTATTGACGATTGATGTTATAACGGATAAATGTTCAATGAGGACGATGTGAGCGTATGATCAAGTCTGCCGCTTTGAAAACGGTGACATGTCATAAGGTGGTCTAAAGTGTCAAGTCTAAAATACGAGATACGAGAAAAAAGTTACGAACTTAATATTAATTAAGTTTTTATTTTATTTTACTCTTAGGATAATTAGTATAAGATTTTTGTTTATACAATAGCTTGTTGTAGTATTGTAATAGTTTGTTCGTGTTGTGTTTACTTTTAAGCGATCTACTACATTTAGTTTATTTACGTTTGTATTTTATTGTTAAGTGTATTAATGTAAGTGATTGTTAGTAAACCAAAATAAATAATAATAAAAAAAAAAAAATAGTGGGTTATTTCACCGTCAGTAGAATGGTTGTTGTGGGAGCGGCACTCGAGCAGAGTTCGCAGCAGAGCGCGGTGCGCGGGCGAGGCGGAGTGCGCGCGCAGCAGCGCTTCGAGCTCGCCCCACACCTGCCGCCACTGCTCTTTGCGTCGACCCGACGACTTGCCTCTGTAACACGTGACAGATATTTAACATGCATGAGAAACTAAACTACTTTGCTTTAATCCACGAATGAATACGAGGGAAAATCGGTGTAATGCTGCAACCAGAAAGCTACACCACCGAATCCGCCACCAAAGCACAGCAATGTATAATCTACATTGTATTCAATTAGTTTCAATTTTATTTGATTTCACAAACGGTAGTAAAAATAAAAGTACACGAGCGATAAAATAATCCACTTAGATGTTTATGGGCGCTTTTACTCGGTACAATAATTGTTTCTAATAAGTGTACTGTGAATGATGTTTAAATATTACGTGAATCAACATTATATTTTTTCTCATTAATTGGTTCAACGTTTTCCAATAGACGTTGCCGAAGCCTGTCGACTTGGTAGAAGTTGACACTTCTTTTTAAACATTATTTACACAATATTAAGTTGGGCCGCAGCGTAGGGTGCAGAAAAGAAAAGTAATGTATTACAAAAATGTAATATATTAAAACAAAATTACAATAATGATTCGTCTCGAAGTTGGAGATTAGAATGGCTCTATACAAAAAAAAGGGTTCTTTTATATTAAATGAAAATTATCCCCCACCATTTGCGGACACGTACAGATGCTGGAAATTTGTGGATTGAAGCAAAACATCGTGTCTCACGTAGTTTTTAAGAAGCACAGAGTACCTGGCACTTGGTTGCACAAATAAGTCTGGGAATTCTATCCTTCGTTTTGGAGACTGGCACGTTTTTTGGGAATCGCAAAACACCTGCGGATTATGTCATAAACTACCATGGGAGCTCATGTCTTAACACAATTATCACTACTCAAAGCGACCGCTGTGTTAAGACAACACTAACCAAGCGAAGCGGCCAGAGCGGTTTGCTTCTAATCTATCAGCTACAGAGTTACGTTTCGCACATGTCAGCCTGCTTGCGGAAAGGTTAGAAGCGCTGCCTCTTTGCGGTTATTTTATATCCTTTAACATAGCATATTTTTTTGGTTTAATCACAGAAATGCATGTCTATGTGTGTATAATGTTAACATTAACGTCGAAATGTTTCAAAATGCCCGCTTCCTAGCATCCATAACTCGAAAAAAAAAGTCTGCAAACAACGACTTCCATTCAGAAGAAAAAAAACAAGAATAAACTCCAATTACATGTTACGGACTTTTGACTAAACTATGACGGGACATTGACGACGAATAGTTTTAAATATATTGTTTTGGTTGCTATGGAGACGAGAAAATATCAGGAAAAATATAAGACGTGAAAAGACAATGTTTTTGGCTTTTTTTTTCCCGTAATACTACATAATAACCCAAAAAACATTCCGTATATTAAAATATAAATCCAGAGTGAAATTACAATTATATGCTTATCGCAGGATTTTAGTTCGGGCGATCAGTTATACCGTGCACGGCCTGATCCCCGCCTCCTGCGTGTTCGCTGACCGCTACAACCGCGAAGAGGTGGTGCGCTCGCTGGGCAAGGAGGTCAACATCAACCCGCCGCTCATGCTGGGCCAGCTGCCCGACACGCCCGAAGAGCTGCTCAAACTTGACCAAGTAAGTCAGGTGATGTCCTTTGATATATATCGTAGCAGCCTCTCTTTCCCTATCTGTCTCTAAGTCTCACCTTATTAATCTAAAATCACACGCCTGATAACTTTCTTAAATTTAACATACTAAGCTGTGTTGATAATTATACCCAATCAAAACTTTTTTTCTTATTTCGATTAGTAAATATGGAGTCTTGATAAAAATCTTCGTAAGTTCTCTAAATTCTGGGTCAACGGCCGGACACAAAAGGCAGTGTTTAAAACATCGAGTATAGTTAAGAAGTTCCTAACATTGAAACTTTATGCATGAAAAACTAAACGTCTTTGCTTAAATCCGCAAATAAATACAAGGGAAATTTTATTAATAGTAGTAACGCCGAGCTTGAAACATTTAATGTCTCATATGGTGGGGGTGCCTGAGGTATAAATTGTAAACTGTGATTTACTAATGACTTTACGAATAACCTTTTGTAGACGCACGTTTCGCTACGAGAGTCTATCTCGTCGAAGCAAAACGTGCGTTGAGGCACATCGGAAAGTCAATGTAATGATGTGCTCTGATGGCGGGTTCGAAGTTGCGGCTTTCGGGTTACAGTTTTCGCGGATTTAAGCAAAGTCGTTTAGTTTGTCATGCATGTCATAGATTTGCATAAAGTAACGTCCGATTCTTTCAATTAAAGCCTTAGAAAAATTTAAGAACCGAACATCGCAATGATGGCCACCAATTAGGACTCAGCTGAAAAATATTTTCATAAAATAAAGTACAACCAAAAAAATAACATGCGAAGATAAACCCATCAACACAACTAAGCCGACAAAAATGTGCTTTATCTTGCAAATTCACAGCTATCCATCTTCACCTACGGAAGACGTAATTTATTCCAAGCCAAAGGAAAAACAATATTGCACAAATCTCGCATTGACTTTCAAATAAACGCTAACGAGCTCTTCAGTATTCCTAAATTTGATTATAATTTGCTTTCCTTGCAAATAGATCCCACGAAACAATATTCCCGCCCAGGTTAAACGGCATAAATATTTAACGAATGATAAAATCTCGGGGATATAAAATAAATACGAGTGTAAAGTGGAGCAGTGTTATCTGAGCCGGCATTCAGCTTCGGGGCAGGGGAGGGAACGGCCGCGACAGGGGCGCGACGTATTCAGACTGCACGTGAGGCGACACGGGTCAACCGTATATAAATACTTAATGGATAACGAAATGTGAAAGCACCAGGAATTTTATCAACGCTGAATACTACCCTACCTGCTGTGATAGAGCGATTCTTTGTCGTTTTCGAACATTGACGTGTGACTTTGACTTTGAATTTTGAGGAATAAAAACAAATTGAAATCTACGAAATGAACTCCTACTCTTTGTTTAAAGTTTTAAATCTCAATTGCATGGGTATCCAAATATATTAATAAAATAATCTTTCTTTCTTTTAAAAAATATCTACTTTAAATTGGATCTTTAAACTGGATCATATTGAGACATCGTATTGAAACATAAAAAAAATGTAAACAATACCGTCGAATTAAGAACTTCCTCTCCTTTTTGAAGTCGGTTAAAAATAACACGAACTTTGAATTTTATTTATATATATATACTGCATTGCACACCTAACACCTCAGTGCACTCTGTAAATATTCCTTAACCACAGATTTACCACAGAATAAATTACGAAGTAATTTAACATTTCCTTTGAGTCTGTAAATGCTATTTAGATATTCCCACGTTTAGACGATACCTGCAATTAAAACTATTTCCACAGTACATCAAACGTATAAAGGATACGTTCAACTTTAAATTTAAAGCTAAATTACTTTGCATAAATCTGCGAGTAAAGTAAAGAAAATCACGATAACACGTATTAGTAGATGCGCTGGGTGGACTTAAGTCTGCCTAATATGGCGACAGCATTCTGTTAATAGTTTTGAACTCAGAAAAGTATGCAGATTATGATTCTAGTAATTAATTTTTAATGTCAATTCGTAAGATCAAGTTATGTGGAAGATTGGCTTTTTCCATTTTGCGATCGTGCAACGATGCCACCTCCCTCCTCCGTGAAATATTAACGAGTATAACAAAGGAGGGCAGTTCCCCCTCCACCGCTATGACCCTCGTCGAAGATGCAGTTAATCAAAACCAATACTACAAATAATATTGTAATACAAGCTAATTAAAGGGAAAGGGTCATACTTAATCTTACTAAGCCTAACGTCGAGATGAAAGGGTGATTTCGGCAAATATGACGTACAGTTTTTCAAGCAAAAAAATTTGCAAAAAAAAAATGTGAAAATAATCATCTTAATTCTAGAACTACTATTTAGAATCATTCTTAAACAGAACATAACACCGATTTTAAATTATACTTTTTTCCTTTTAAAACGACAATTTTTCTTCAATTTGAAAAACTGAAAGCGAATATCTATTTATCATCTTATATGTTACGTGTAATAAATAGTCTACGGCTTTATTAAAGTATCTGTATATACAAAAATCGACGTACGAGCCTTAGTCACCCTGCTCCTCCGCAACCGCTGGACCTGTAATAAATTTTCCAAGGAATTCGTTAACGGTTTGAAAAGACATTTGGATCCGATAGGTGGCGTTGCTGCCGGGACGTACCCCTGATTTGATATGTTTCTCGATTGAACTCAGAAACGGCTGCACCAATTTGATTTGTGTCAATTTTGTTTTATTCACATTATTTCAAAGAATTATAAAAAATAAAAGAAAGCAAAACTCAAATGAATTTAAAAATAGTAAAAAAGGCAGAACTGATGCCATGTTCGGAATACTTCCAAAAGATGGCGTGCGAACCTTTCGTCTGACCGACAATCGGGCAAGACAACAAAGTCTATCGGGCCCCCTAGTACTTATATACAAATACTAATAACAATGCTTTGATACTAAAACAAGCATTAATAATATTACGGCTCTCATCTTTCTCCAATAAATCTATCTTAAAGCTTCATAATAGTTGTGAAGATGAACTGTTTGGAAACTCGATGCAAACTCACTACTACAAACTTTGGAAGCTCTTTGAGGTATTGAATTTAGCTCTAAGAGCATCGCGTTACAAATAAAGCTATCAAGTGTAACTTCGGTGCCATCATGCACTACTTAAAGTTCTAATATTATTTTTTATTATTCTAATATTATTACCTAAATCATCTATATATGTTTATGTCAAAATCAGCCATGTACAACTCCTTTCTTACAAAAATATAAGCATATTAGAATTACATAATTTTGAATGTGTACGAAAATATACAATGATAAATAATTGTATACATTAAAACCGTAAAAGTACCAATTTCTTAGTTGATACTGAACTGTAAAGCGTCTTGAAACAAACCAGAGGGCATTAAATTTGTACACAATTAGTAAATGAGAGGACTAGAAACGGCTCTCATGTTTTAATAAGGTCTTCTACTTCTACAGCCAGACACTTACCTCTAAACCAGGCGCGAATCCAGCTTTCTAAAAGGCTAGTGGGCACAGCCACTAAATTTTTGGCCGATTTTCTGTCAAATGTGAGTCCACGTATGAACTAGACTTAGAGCATTCCTACAATGAATATGTCTATAATATATATGAATTTGAAACATTGTTTTTTGTAAGTAAGATATTAGGTAGGCTATATCAGGCTTTAGGAACCATAATAAATGCAAAGAATTTGGCAGGTTGGCTGGTATCGTGCATGTATCCCGTCCAGTCTACGAATGAATTCGAGAATCCACATCATTAAAACTCATCAATCGTATTAGTTTTCATAAAAAAAATAATTGAAAAATTTGTCATTGTAAAGAAAAATTAAGCAGGAGAAACTAAGAGTAAGTGACAACCCTAATCCCAACAAACACTTTCATAAGCAAAGGGCACTGTACTGCCAAAATGTTACCCATTTAAAACCGCTAATTTTAAGGCATAACGCTTGCACGGGATAATGTACCAGACATTGTCTGATATAAGGTGAATTTTCGCATAGATCCATTTCGGGGCAAGTTTGTTCGATCCAATGAACTGCCAATTTTCATTAGGCGCCGTCAGAGGTACATAAGTCGGAACTTTGTTGAGAGGCGCGCTGTCCGTCCCTCGTATTTGGAATTCAGTGAAACGTCGGATTTTATGAATATAACGGGCGGGCGTGTGTGAATTAATATCCAGAAATGGAATTTCACGAGAATTGTTGCCAAATTTGTGCGGAGAAAAAACGTTGAAACTTTTGCAATTCGCGAAATAACTTTGAAGAACTATTTGATTAAGAGCTCGAGAAAATGGTGAACTAATTTCATATTTAGTTACAATTGCTAAGCTATAAAAAAGAGATTTACTGTTCTTCACAAACGATCATAAATTAATACATAGAAAATATGTATGTACTATATGTAATGTCGAAACATCCGGTAGCGTTTTTCTGGTTCTGAATAAAACTTATTCGATTCTCTAATTATATTATCGGAGTATTTCCTCCCAGCATCCGTATAGCTTCAGATAGCAGCATTTGTAAAGTAATGGACTGCAAATATCCAATTCCGCTAATGGTGCAGGTAGTGGAGACGCGAATACTAATGCCTGTAATTCCTCGTCCCCAGCACTTCCCACTTACATACTTCTCCTGATTGAAAACTAAAAATAATTCGTGTTTTGTATTCCAGTGCTGACTGAACCCAATAATTTATGCGCAGAAGTATAAGAGCCAGTGGTATACCAGCCAAAAGAATTCAACGTAGGTAAAAACCTACGTTGATTTCACAAATGGATTAATAAAACCGATTGGATTATGAAATTAAGATATTTTTTACATATAGCCAACACGCCCATGGCAAACGGCACTAGCAGAAAGCTCGCAAATATATTACAGGCTTTACAGAGAAGAGTACGTCCTTTTCGTGAAGATACGTGACAAATTAAAACCGGAAGGATTTCACTAATTCTTGGTAAGCCAAACACTTTAAGCATGTTGTAAATAGACATGGTTAGTATACCACTAGCTCTTACACTTCTGCCTATAAATTAGGGGTTTAAACATGTACGGTTGAGTCATTTCTGATGACATTACCTATGGAGCAATAAGTGTCATTCCG
>JANCMC010001826.1:0-17583 GCA_024363005.1 Charaxes varanes
CATTGTTCGGTAAGTGCCCCTGTAAAAGTCAAGTCGTATCTACTCACGAAGTGTTCCCAAAACGCGTTTTAGGAACAGAAAATACTAATGGAATGAGAATGGTGAAGAAGGAAATAGAACGAAAACAGCGAGTGAAGAAGGCACAAGGTGAAAAAATGGATAGGGGAAACAAATGACATACACATTTTGTCTCGTCATTTCTTTTCCTTGTCCATTTTTCTGATTCTTTCTTATTCACTCATTGTTTTCGTTCTACTTCTTTCTTTGCCATTCTCATTCCGTTGTCTAAAACGCGTTTTGTGAACTTTTTGAATAACTTTTTTTACGCATACTTATTGAATTAAATTAAACTTTGTATGTACAGGGGACACAATAAAGTGGGCTGCTGGTATCTAACGCCGAAGGCCGCTGAGACTCAGGGCGGCAAGATAGAGCAACGAACGATCTTCCAATGGCTGATGTGCTGTGATCTTAAAGGTATGCAGTTGACGGGTTATTCTCTTATATAAAACTGGCGGACCCGGTTGACGTTGTACTTCCCAAACGTTCGCTTACTCTTCATATTGAATATCCAAACAGCGCCATCTATTAGTCGATTACGCCGCCCGCTCTGCCCTAGCGTTTTAAATCTCTCATATCTTCTAATATATTCATTTTAATGATATGCTGTAAAGGGAATTTTTGATCTGCATAAAATGTACAACGTCTCCAGCGTATTTTATTGGATAAGTATTAATAAGATATTCTTTAAAATAGCTTCGTAAGTACTTCATTATTTATTTGCAATATGTACAAGATAAAAATGGTTACTGTTAATTATGCCTAGCAGACAGACATATGCTATCAGTGATTTTTTATAGACCTTTTTAAGATTTACAATTCCGTACTACATTATGTTAATCTATCTCTTACATCGCGTCCACAACTATCGCGCGAATTCAAAATACGTGCGTAAATCGCGTTTATGGGCTTGTCCAGAAAGGACGAATTCGTCGCGATTCTCTCGTGCGAATCACGCGCGATCGTTGCGTCCAGAAAGAGCGTACCAACGCGCGAGCATTTGGGGACGAATTTAAAATTCTGTTGGCATAATCAGGTGATTCTAAATCCCATATCGCCGACCTTTTTTCTATTTCGTCTATAAACAATTCCGTATCAAAATTTTGGCGCTCCATTGTTCCCGATACGTCCCCTCGGCCGGAGTTCGCGCGTTTAACTGGACGCAACAAGAATGACCTTATGATAGTTCTTGACAAGCCACGGTCTTTTTATCGGTATGATTATATCGATATTTACAAAAACGAAAATTATTTAAGAATCTCTTATTTAATAAAGCTTTCAGCCGGCTGTTTTAATGAAGTAGCCAAACGCGAATCCACCGTTGTGGGCACTATGTGTTAATCCACAAACCTAATAGACTTGTGACGTCACACTTTGAAAGCACATTAAGACCGATAGACTTATAATATTGTATCAAATAATTTAATTAAAAAGTTAAATACATTGGGCCGACTTCAGGTGGCTGTGTCCACAATTTTTTTTAAAGTTAGATCCGCGCATGGAATTGCGATACTGTTATTTCTGGTAGCATATTTGTCGACACTGTGCCATATTTGGAATTATAATATTTAATGTACTCGTATTGTGTTGTATAATGTAAAAAACTATGGACATTAAATTTAAATATAAATAAGTTATTTGTTTTGTTGATAGATTGTGAATTAGATTAACACTATACTTAGCCTAGAAACTAAAGGAGATAATAAATGTACTTGTTGAAATAAAACAAATATGAAATTTCAATACACGATGAATTTGCAACCAACCTGTTCTGCAATGCCATGTGACTTGAAAGCATTCACAAAAATTATCGAAGCTCGTCTTAAGTTCAGGTAACATACGGTTTAGTAAGAATTAAAGACTTTCCTGGTTTCGTCACATCTAAGTTAAGACATTCTATAAGTTTTTGCTGTTATTTATTTCTATTACATCTACTTGTATAAAAAAAAGCTTATGTTTCAGAGTTCATCTGTGATAATAACAGCTTTCGTAACATTGTTTTATATTGTTATCATCAACAAAATATTAACATTCTAAAATATTTCTTTTATTAACCCTTAATTTAACTTTTAACAATTTTATCGGGAATTAATTATACGCCATTCTAATTTCGAATGTAAATTATCTCCCTTGCGTCTCGAATGAGATGAAAAGAGATAATATGTAATTATATTTGCAAATGAAACTGTCAGTTGATATTACATTGTTACAATTTACATTACACTGAAAAAAATGTCAAAGATGTTGGAAGATTCGCCACCGATGTGTCTGGGTTGCTTAACTTAATAGTGCAGTACCTTGGTTTTTTCCTAAAAAACCCAGGCTCCAGTCCAGAGGCGGCATTTCCGTCATTTCCTTCCACTAAGTATATAATAAATGTAACAAATCATTGTAAAATAAAATTATTTTCTAACGTTCCAGGGGGCGGCGCAGACTGTACAAAACGTAATACGCGCGGGTCAGCGAGTTGCGACGGACGCCTACACGAATGGCTCTGGGTGAAATAACTGCCATGGACTGCAAACTTTTCCGAAAGTGTCATAGTACGCACTGTGTTGCGAGTGCTCACCTGTAAATAGTCTCTTTAAATTAGGAGCATCACCTCATATTCTAGTTACTTGAACAATACTTGCCACAGTTTATATTGCATACTTATACAGCTTTATAGGGAAAGATCAATGATTGGTGAACATATTATCTCAGATATACGCGCCAAATGTCAGATTTTTTCTTTTCATACATGTTTTCAGTCTGTAGACGTGAGAACTGAGCGTGCATCCATTTTGTTTTATGTTTCTGTGCCATTTATGTTAGATAAAAAACGTAATACAAACTATTCAACACTACAATTTAAATTATTCAAATGATATTCAAATTCAAATTGAATTTGAATCATGTACATTATTTTCAAGAAAATGATGAATAGAATTAGTAAAATTATTATCAAAATAAATTACTGAACGCATTAGAGCATTGACATTGTTGCATGTCTAATTTTATTGCATTGCAAACGGCATATAAGTAATTAAAAAAAATACTAATATGCTGTTTACATGTTACTAGGGGCAAACGGGCAGGCGGTTTACCTAAGTGACTACCGATGCCCGTGGACATCTGTACCATCAGGAGGTACAGATGTCCACGATGTTCTTTAATGAGGGGTTTGGGACACCGGGCCGGACGACCCACCAATACAACAAATATTAAGTACGATGTACTAACTAGTGTAAAAACGCAAATTATAAAACATTCTTCTGTCAATTGTATAAAGGTATGCAATGTAAATGAGTGTTTCTACTGCTATTTGTAGGAAGAAAATAATTATTTAGGAGTTATGGGGTTATTTATTTGAGCTTAAGCTCACATATTCTTTTATAGATTCAAAGTGTGTACTTGAAATAATGTCTATAAAAGTGTCATAATCTAAACTTGCAAACGTGAGATATCAGCTGGTTTTGCCAAAAAGATTAAAAGTTTTTTTTTTAAATATGTAAACATTTACAGAATGTTGATAAATATGAAGCTTAAGGCGTTCGTTTATTAAATTATAAATCGTTTTAAAAACGATTAAGAATTGTAACAATCAAATTGAAGTCCATTTAAATACGAATATTAAAAAGATTTTATGTTTTAAAAGAGGACAAATATAAAAAAATCATCTTATATAATAATGGGATGTCTTATATGATAATGGAAAAATCATCTTATATAATAATTTGGAATGGGAATCTTATATAATAATAGGAAAATCATTTTACATAATAATTTGGAATAAAGACATTTTATTCCATTTCATTTCAATGACATTCTATTATATTTCATTAAAATTTGCACTGTATGTTGATGACTCAGATATATAAGAACTGGACGACCAGGGAAAAACCTGATTGCAGTAGCACATTTTCAAACTTCTTGACGCTTGCGACATATATTTTCGAAGAATCCGAACGAAATTTACCAATAAAGCGATGTGTTAAATTAATTTACTTGCAAGATTAATCTAAATCATTATATATGCGATAAGATGTTATAATGTACAGCAAACTAGCATTAAAACGATATTTTTAAGTCTTAAACATGTGCCATTTATGCACGTGCTTGTTAAAAAAATAATTTTTCAGCTTATATTCTAATGCTATATGTGATTAGGATGGATAGTTTTGAATTGCATAATAAAGTTAGGAACTTAAGCATAGTTTTAAAGACAAATTAATGACATTCTATATTTTCTCTACTTCGAATGTTCGATATTGTAAAATATAGTATGAGAAAGTGTATTTCCTTCATTGTCCTGTCAAAGTAAGAACAAATAGATAACAATTGTTTTTTCTTCCCTATATATGTATCTAATAAAAAGAAAACAGTATATAAATTAAAAAATACACCGAAGAGTTGCATTTACCAGCTATTAAGGACAATAAAACTAAACAGAAGAAATTAAAGTATCACAACTAAGATATTTTTAGATAAGTAGCTATCAAAAGATGAATAAATTTTACATTTAGCAGATAAAATGAGCGGTCATTAAAAAAATATCAAAATTTATAAATTATCTTATTTTCCTATTCGTTGCAATTCAATATTAACCATTTAATCCAATATTAACCTTGTTAAAATATGAACTACAATAACTTTCCTCTTTTTAAATATTTATTTTATAAATTAAGTTATATTTAAAAACCCAAGAACTGTACTTCATTACTCTATCTAATATTTAGGGCTAGGAAGATAATGCTAATCTTATTTAATTATTAATTTTTTTTTGAGAATCCTGAATATCGACGAATAGAAGAACATTTTAACTGTAGAATTTTCTAAACAATTTATTATTCGTAAATTTATGTATGGACTACGAAATGGACTTGATAATTTAATATGTTATCTAAAGTAATAATAATAAATCTTGAAAGTTTACGTAACGAAGTATGTAGTTTCTGATTATACTTTATTATATATTGTATTAATAATAATAAGAAAGAGCTGTTAAAATAAGGTTTCGACAAGTTTCTAGATGGACGATTAATCTCATGGGTATTCTTATAAATATAAAATTAATGTATATAAACCTAATTATTAATGTAAAAATATTAATAATAAATTAATAAATTATATTAAATATGGCCCTTTTTTATTATTTTATTCTCTCATTGGTAAAGAACCTAGAGGTCATCAAGATCTGACTGAAATAATTACGTAAGTCAATTCTATCGTGGTATTCATTACCAGCAGAAGCATTCAATTTATTTAATCTATATTTACACTTTTAATATTATAATTTACACTTTCAATATTATACTTTACACTTTTAATATTATACTTTACACTTTTTTCCTGAAATAAAAGGTAAACGGAGGAGATAATACCTACATTGCTAGGGGGTTAGATAATGTTTAGCCGGGCTTCGAGAAATACGGCTCTTGGTTAGATAAGTTCAGAATTTTACCTTAAAAATGCAGGTGGGTCTCCATAATGAAACGCAATACAAGAAATTCCTTTTAAAACGCCTTTAAAATTGAAAAGTATTTTCATTTAGTGCAAAATAATTGAAATATACCTGATATAATACAATGATTGTAATCATTACGACTGATATAGTGATAGTTTTCGATCTATCAGAGCGTGAACGATCAACATAACCATTCCACATTATGATAATCTAATTGAAGTCTTAAAACAAAGCTAGATATCCAAGTTGTCTATAATATTATCGCCCCGTGAAAAAAAAAACGCCTGCAAAATATAATGAGCAATTACTACAAGGACGATCAGAAGCAACAAGCCCAGGCTGAAATTTTTATTTTGAAACGAGTGTATATTCAATAGTTATTTGTGGTGCATGGGACCAAAACAAACAAACAGTTCAGATTGAATTTATCACCATAGAGAATTTAATGCTAGTGATACATAATTTTTAGGGTTTCGTAGTACTGCAAGGAACCCTTATAGTTTCGTTCAGTCCGTACGTCTGTCCTAAATAACTTCTACATAAATGCAGAAAATTTGGTACATTAAAAAGTTGCGTCTGGACTTTATTACATTCAAAATTCAAGCGAGCGACTCCAACCTATCAATTCTACCAGAAGCATAAATGCAGACCAATCATAAAGTAGAAGAAACTCATATGGGGACCAAAAATTTATTTTGCCCACGCTCTCCCTCAAGGCCAACTACACTTTTTAGAACAGGTGTGACGAAAATCCATAGTAGTCGGAACCAATGAAAAAAAGCGTCTCATTTATTCAGATTTTATTTTAATAGAGTTTAAATTATCCCATTCTATACTATAGTTTTACTATTATTTGAGGAAAAATACACCGAGAGTCATAATAAAAAAAAATCATATATTCGCGCCATATCTCAGTTCATTAATTCGATTTATTTTTTGCCAAGCGACCTTGACTCGACGACTTTGGCGGGACAAACAACTTTTTGTGAACTTACAAGATTTCTGAGCTGTTATATTTTTATTGATTTTTTTGCTGATTTCTGTTATTTTTATTTTGACTTCTCTCGTTCTTTTTTCCTTGTAGAGTTCTTTTCTTTCATCTATTCTCATCTTTTATTGTTTTAGGTAATTGCGCTATGAGCATTTTCATTTCCCTTTCTAAGCTATTGTACATTGGTATATAATCAATCTTAAATCTCCAATACACTAGGAATCGTACACCCGTTTAAACATCACTGGGAAGAATTGTCCGTTACGCGCCTTTTTCGAGAAACAAAGAGTAAAGAAAGAAATTGCCGTTCTAAGCTGAACACCATGCGACATTATTATGTATGTTATATTTTCTAACACGGTACATATGTTGCCATGTTTATAACATACTGTGAGAGGACACGTGACGTGCCGAGACCGTGAGAAAGTTTCGCTAATTTAATACCGCATCGCTTGCTTCAACATTAATTAACTGCATGCAATTACAAGATGGCTGGCTCGCGTAAAACATCACATGTTTATGTTTGTTTGGTGTTATAGAATTTGTGCACTTTAGGTATGTATTTATGGTTATAGCTCAACGGTGATAGAACCGGCATAAATCCGAAGGGTGCTCGGTTTAAATCAAGCTGGACTATTCCTAGCGTCTTTACATAAGCTATTAAAAAGCTTAACTGGAATATTACGTGTCTCAAAATAATAAGCTGTACCCCGCTACTTCTTCCGCGTGATTTCATTGATTTGTTAAATTTTTGGGATTTTATCTTTTTGTGCGGAACCCTGATTATTTAGCTAATAGGAAAGTAGCGTAGATTTTTTCCTGTCAAATCAGCTATCTATCTAGAAGCTGAAAGAGCCATCCAAATCACATCCGGAAAAAACAGACAGACAATTTTTTGTAACTTGCCTTTTTGTTATTGGTATTGTATAGTCCTATATAAAAGTAGTAAAAAAAACTAGACGACGACGAGAGACTACAAACAGATGCTTCTATTTTATATATATGAATATCATCATCATCATTGGCCTACAACATCTATGACATGGTTGATGACGATGGTTTAAACGACGCGTGGATTATTTTGGCACTTGCGTTTGTGGCTATATAAACCAATTCTGGATCCACGAACGAAGAACCACGTCGGACGGCTTAATATCTCATGACAATTATTGGTTCGAGGTGCTGGCCAAAAAGCGGAAACAAAGGCACGCTAAAACTAACACAGCAGCACCTCCCTCAAATTCAAAGCTTTTAAGCTCACGTTTAAAACCTGTGACATTTATTCTACGTCATGCGACAGGCATTTTTTAAAAACATAAAATTTTTTAAAAACATAAAATTTTCTTTCCTTTTTAATAAATAAAATTAAGACGCCCAAAAGATCATGAAAAATTTATCATTTATTGAAACCTAAGTAAAAGTGAAAGACGGGACTGTAAGGACTGAATATTTCAAAAGCCCAGCCCATATCGTCATGGCCTCTCTTAACACAAGCTTTTAAAAAGCTTAAATACAACGTAGATGTAACAGACATACTTTAAAAAATTTCTAGTGTTCTTTTAAAAAAATGATTTCAATAATATAAGTCACACATTTACATCAGATTTCATCGAATTAAATTTATTCGCGCGTACACATCGCACGTTACGATTCGTTAAAATTTAATACAATGGTTGCGTATTAATTAAAAGCACAATTGAAAAAACGTGATCGTATTTTCGATGTGGAAAAGCGCCGATTGCGGGAGGCTTTCGAGCCATGAAAACCTGCGGAGAGTACGGTACACCGGAATTGAATTCCCATCCTGTTTACACTAGAGTGAGCGCGTCGTGCTTTTTGTGGACGAAATAATTTAAAACGTGCGGGAAATTTTGACTTTTATCACTGATTTTACTGATAAAGACTAAAAGCTTACTGATATACACGTGATTTTAAACAAACATGTGATAATACTAGCTCTGACCGCGACTTCATTCGCATTAAAAAACAATAGATTCAATTTTAGCGTGATGACATATAGCCGATAGACTTCCTCGATAAATGGGCTATGTAACACTGAAAGAACTTTTCAAATCGGGATCAGTAGTTACTGAGATTAGCATGTTCATGCAAAGAAACAAACTCTTCAACTTTATAGTATAGATTATGGTTTTATAATATTTTACTTCAAAGCAAAGTTGATAGTTCTTATGTCCTAATTCGAGAAGAGAACAGAACTAAGTCATTATACGGTATCCTCCTCGCTATCATTATTTCTTATAAGGTGTAGAGTGATTAATTCGTAAGCTTTTCGTTAAGCATTCTGTGGAATTGGTTGACAGCTTCGGATTCTTCAGTTCCGAACGGATACGACTTAAGAACCTTCAAGAGAAGAGCGTACTCATTTCACAAAGGCCGGGAACGTATCTGCGAGCCCTCTGGTGTTGCAGTTAGCCATGGGTACGGTAGTCACTTACATGAATGCCGCCTGCTCGTCTGTCGGAATAATAGCACAGCTTTCCACCGCTGCTCATAAGGGTTGATTACAGTCGGGCGTTAGAAACGCTATTACTTATACTACAAGGGACAAACGATCAGGCGTGACTACAAACAGACGCTTATATGAAGAGAAGCTCTATTAGAAGGTTCGAAACAAAGAGGATAATTGTTTCTCGGAATAATATTGCAGCCTTCCGCCACTGTTTATAAGGGTTCATTACAGTCGGGGGCGTAGATATGCTATTACTTCTTCTTATTTGACAATTTGTTAACAATCAGACTGTCTGCCTAATTATAAACAACTAGAAACGCTCATGAATAATTACACTTGCAAAAGGCGGTCATTTGTATGACAGAATAATAGCTATTTACAAGAGTTGATGATGATGATGAGAAATGTTATTATTTATTTTTATACAGCAATAGGCAAACATACCCTATAGACAGCTACTTGCTTTTCCTCATTAAGTAAATTTGTTTAATCATGAAACAAACTTCGGACTCAAGTTGGCCGAAGTAAGGAAAATATGTTCAGGTGCGGATTTTCGGCTGGCGCCGACCTGGCATGTATATGCGGTAAACTCCACTCCATGACTCACCTTATACCGTGCCCTGCGTGCCCCAGTACCTGCACCTAGGGAGAGTTAATGACCATTTCAGATCGGGCAATTAATGTTGCATCATTTTGGGCGTCAAAAATATAAGGCCAAATATGCCTACAATTTGTCATTGGAAGACAAAGAAGAAGAATACCTTAATGAAACGTTTATTTTCTTTTTATGCAGAAAAAAAACGCTGCTATCTGCACAAACTTTATTTCGTTTGTAATCTGCCTAATCGTTATAGTAATTAATTTGAATGAGATTGCGGTATATAAAACAATGATTATATTTCATTTCACCGAATAATACGGACCCAATAACGGGCTTCCATTAGCTGATAATTAATATGAACTCCAATTTGTATTTAACAAAAGATTAGTTCTGATTAACACTTAATCATATGGTTAAAACTAATCTTCTCAATTGGGTCGAAAAAGTTATGATGCGATAAATTTCAATCTTCTTTTCAAGGATGCAATGAAATTTTGGAAGGTTCTCGATTCACACCCCGAGAATGCTATGGTCGTGGCCTCACCTTAAACAAAAATTTAAAAATAGCTTAACAGGAACGGCAAAGTAAATATTAAACACTACATACAACCACAGAGCGGCCATCTACCGCCGTGAAAAATTTAAAAATTTCTAATGTAATATTAGCGTTGTTCACAATTTCATCTTTTATAATGTAACGTTTATGTAAGGGTCTCTACAATCGCACATTATTCGGAACCCCACTGTTTTACGTGCATTCCAAAACACGGAGATGATCGGATATTTGAAAACCAGTGTTAGAATGTGTCACCCATCTGTTACGCAGCTGTGGTAAGAACTTCTTAACCTAGCGATCGACTCAAATGCCGGCCACTGATTAAGCTACAACCTCCTCACTCAGTATATATGTATATACTTTAATTAGATTTTTTAGTAACTATATACTAGTTCTTCACGCGCTCGGCAAATTATGTTAATGCGCGAAAAAAACGTTCTCATGCGTCACGAAATTGTTTTATTATTCTGTACGAAACGGGACAAACATTTGTACTGAGCGGAGAATTATTGTTCACAACGTGACAATTAGGGTTACGTGACGTGACATGTTGTTAGGCTTCGTACACATTATTTGACGTAAAAGCAAAATGCTTAAAATGTCAGTTTTTATGTCTGACAGTCTAGTACTAAAAGCTCAGTTCAGACTCTAATGCCAATTTGCTTCGCACACCAAATTTCAAAGGTGATAGTTTTATTATTTAGTTTTGTTATGAGTATGGGTAGAATGTGCATTCACTCGTCTTATGTAAATTTGCATTTTTTTATATAGGAGTAATAAATATATAAGACCAATTAAACCGTGTAAACGGTTTGTCGCGGCATATCATATCCTTAACATACTTTATTATATAACATTGTAAAGTGCTATAAAGAGCTTTATTAAAAAAGCTCGGTTTAGGAAGGCGCACAATAACTGCCCAACAGGGTCGGAGTTAGTACTGAGCATCTTAGCTAAGCTTTTTCTTTTGAGCCATTATACTTACACCATTAGAACATAAGGAAGATTTAGAAAGAAAGAAATAAAACTTTTATTTGGCGCACAGATAACACTGTAAAGAGCTACATTTACAAATACTAAAATTAACCTGATTAATCATAAAATTGCCTAAAGTGAGGCAATTTATTCCTTATTAGTAAGGATTATTTATTAGTAAGGATTTATAAATAGAGGTAGTGCCACGCTTGTAGCCGAATTGGGACGGCACGTCCTGGTACTAGTACCTCTTTCTTACATGAGATCGGCGTGAAGTGGCGGCAATGCTGTCACGTCTAGTGATGGTATTGTTGTCGCGTTTCGTTCGGTTTGTCGGTCGTCATCCGTACAGCGCCATCTAGTTTGCTTTGGTGTAACCTTTTCCACTTGACATCATTGCCATCTTGCTATATAGCTGCCGCTACAAAATAAAACATGCCAAAGTGACGTTATTGTAAGAACACGTAACAATTTAGATGAATACCTTGCTGGAATAATGCCAGTAGAAGTCCATGATGGACTCCTGCAGACGTAGCAGGTAGTCGACGGTGCAGATAACCACGTTGACGGTCGTTGTGTTACCGGCCTGCGTACGGAGGTAGTTCTGCCAGTCTGAAAATTTTGCGTGACACCTACATTGGCCCTTGCATCTCTTATTGACGATTGTTCATGAACGCAGTGTACATCTCTCGTCTTTCATGGTCGATATTAAGTGATGACATACATGCAACTTGTATTGCAATCTTCTATACATACAAAAAAAAAACAATGGTTGTTATCCGTTAGATGTTAATGTTGATCTCGTTAGAGATCGAAAATCGCTGGACCAGTTTGAATTCTTTTTTTCAGGAAAGGTATAAAAAGAGAAAAAGGAAATTAAAAATAAATAAATACATTTTGTACGTCGAAATATTTAGTTGTATATATAATCAACCTTCCTCACAAATTTCAGTCACATAAATGATTTTAAAATTCAACATTCATTATAAGATTTCTGTAGAAGTGAAAAACATTTGGAAGCCAACTTACCCAAGTTATGGCCTTCACAAGTCAGCTGTATGAATCTAAATAGTGCGCAAGTGAATTCGGCGTCGTGCATGTTCTTTTCACCGGCGGCTCCTTCTAAGCCAACTCCAAGTCCTGAAATACAACTTATTTATTAAATACTTCAGCTTGATAACTAATTAAAAGATAGTTAACATATAGTCTTTAGCTTGAAACAATCAAGGTTATTCTTAAGTCCTTATATAATAACTATATTATATAATATATACTAATCAATTTATTTTAAGGTAAACTTTGATACGGAACATTATTATATACATGATGTATGTAACATATATTTACAGTACATTCAACAAAAGCACAACGATGTAGACAACAAGAGTTTGTTTTAAAGGGCGTTTGTAAGGCAAGGCGAGGCACTATTCTTATACGGAAGTTATTATTAAATAAATAATTATTAGATAGTTTTCGTTGGTTAAAGTTCTATCATTTATTCAATACAATTATTCTAAATACATTTTTAAATATTAGTATAAAAATAAAAACATTTAAAAATATAAATGTCACATACCAAATGTACACTGTCATCGAAAAGTACAGCACTAATTTTTTACTACTCTCAGCGGCCTCAACGTTGGTTATATCAAATAATTAGTGAAATAAGAAGAATTTCATAACAATATTTTGAAGAAATTTGAAACAGTGTAACATCACCATTAGTTGATGTAGTTGAGGTAGGTATACGGTACAAAATTAATGAATGAAACAATAATTTCGCAGCGGCGATTAAAGCGAATGGCACCCCAGAGATATCTAAAGCGGGGAGCGGAATGGTTCGCGAGAAACATTTATAACTGCGTTAAATATCTGTACTATGGCGTCTTGTTCGTTTGTTTCAACTGATTTTCAGAATAAAAGAGACCCAATTCAATATAATTAATATACTATAGTATTAAACTGAAACTCAAAATTCTTTATTCGTGTAGACTTTTTTAAAGTACATATGAACGTCTTATTATGCATAATTGTTATAATTACTTTTAATCATTATTTAATAATTTGTTGATAAAATTTACTTTACAACGCTAAAGATTTCAAGGCTCGCGCCCTGCACCGAGAAGAGCCCGCAACAAAATCAGTAGAATATTTTTTTGTTATCACCATTTTCACAATAATTCAGATAATTTAAAATTTGTAAGCCGTTTTTACACAGAACATATTTATTTCTTTTCCAATAATCATTTTCTTAGAAGCTTTTGTACTTGTAATTCTACAACTATATGAATATTAAAATTACGTAAATCAGAAAAATGTACATCAAAAGAGAGAGAAGAAGATAGCTTTAAACAAGTAAAATGAATGCTATCAATATTTTTAAAATTACAATCGAATTTGTAGCAGGATTTTCTCGGTTTTACTAAGCTGCTTAGCACTTCTAAACTCATAAAAAGCTTTAATAAACTACTTAACTTTAATATTGGCTGAATAGCAGATGTTTCCTTAGATTTATCTAAGTTCTATAAAGTCTGTTAAAGAACAGGTTGTTGTTATCAAGCCAGCAACGTCAAGTCGATTTTAGGACCATATATCGATACCATCCACGTAAATTGTTGTAACCCAAACTTCACAGTAGAGTATTACAAACATGTAAATTTAAATAGAATCGTCATTATATAACACATTTGTGTATACAATTATATATTAAAAAGGGGCTGGTATAATAAAATTTAGTTGTTTGTTAGGCCCTGCTATAAAGCTGTGAATTTGGGGTTGCAACAACATACGTGGGGGTCCGGTTGATTTGGCTCTGTAAACACTTTTTGGACTGATTCTTGACCACCAAACTCATGAAACTGCTGAAGCCAGGAGAGCATGGTCTCCATTCCTTCGCCTACGCGTCGGTGCTCGTCTGCTGGGAATTGAAAGTCAGCAGAAGCGAGTATTGGTACAACACGTGGTCTCCTTGGAGCACGTCGAGAAGCGGCACGCCTAGCACATACCGCACTCAATGTCAAGAGCCCACACCCTGCACACGCGACGCACAACAAAATTATGACCATGTGAGCGACAACAAGGTCGTTGGCGTTCTTTATCTCTATTACTTCTTCAGAAACACGCGTTGCGCTTCGACGCTTAAATTCTAATTCGCCCGCTAAATCAATTACTACATTTGTTACCCACTTCTGGGGCTTTCCTAGAGGCTGTAGGGACGTTGTAACGAAAGTAGCCATGTGCGTCCACATTATAATTCCTCCAATAACATCACTTTTGTAAAGGAAAAAATTATTACGAGTAAATTCAACTTTTGTACGCTCCGTATCTACATGCTTTAAGGTAGCTTCCAAGACTTCATCGTATAAGGATTGAGCAATCGGATCGATTTCTGAAAATTCATCACTAAGAATCAGCAGATGATTAGTTAATGCTTGATTCATATCAACAAACAGGGCGTTGATATATTCAGAACTATGATATGGTAAGTGTCGTTTTTGACGAAAATTATCTTGTCCTTGTGACCTATCGTGCATCAAAGGCTTGTTAAATATTTTTCTTTTAAATCTGGTATTGTTTAAAATTTTCAGATTTTCGCCTTTTTTCATGGCCTTTGTTAAATTTTGTTTTATATCTATATTGATGTCATTTGTTGTACTAACACGGTGAGTTGGTACAGACGAAAACATTTTTCGGAAAGTTTCAAAAAAATCCGTTGTAAGATCTTGAGAGGTTGATGCTGGCGTTGTTGATGATGTCTCTTTAGTAGCAGTAGTTTGTCCATCTGCCACATTATCTTTCTTCTTATGTATTGTTTGCATCCGTCTTGGATCTGCTATATGTATAAGTAGTAGTTCGGTTTTATTTATCCAGTCTGGTAACACAGGCACATCAATTGACGAAGCGCAGAGGATAATGACTGAAAGAAAAGAATTACACATTTAACAATTTGAAAAGTGGAAATTTTTATTCTGGCTTATTGTGTATTTTCTACCGGGAATATTTTTGACAATAATACATATATACAACAAAACAATGGATTAGTCATAGTTAACGTAAACAAACAGGGTGACGAAAAATATAGGTGGGCGGTTAATTGTACCTGTGAGTGTATATACACTGTACACTACGTAAGCTTTTACGCTTCGGAACATTATATTTACCAAAATCATTCTCGGTATTCTTTAGAAATGTTTCCACTACGATTTCCTTTTTGTCGTAGTGGGACGGACGGACGGACGGACGGACGCATAATGACCGTCTAATGCATGCTCTCGAGTCACGTACACGTATGCGGTCAGAGCATGTGGAATTCAAATAAATCAAAACCATGTACCAAGAACATTCATCTCAGCCGTGTTACAGATACAGGTTTAATACGATACGTGTTTAGGTTAAAACATATTTTGGATATGACAAGAGGCAAGCGGGCTAATGTTTCACCTTGATATAAGTGACTAGTGATGCCTATGGACAACTGCACATAGACGCTCGCAAGCACCAGATTTTTTTAAATCATGTTTTTATTTAAAAAAAAAGGTAATAATTTAACATACCTTTCTTGTTGCTGCAGAACTCCTATATACCACTTAAAAAGATACTTTAGCCATATTTTATACTACCACATTAAATTTTTATATGAGCATACGTAGGAACGTAAGAAAGTAACTTAAACTTTCTCCAAGGAATTCCAGGTTTTGTCCAAATTTTTCTATTCAGTTACTTTTATAATTGCCAGACCCGTTGGCGCAGTGGCCAGTGAGGTGTCGTGGGTTCGATTCCCGCTTCGAGTCTAGGTATCTATGTCTATGTATTTATAAATGTATTTATTCAGGCATTAAGTTTTAATTAAGCATTAAGTACCTTAGGAACAGATGTCGGTGTCTCATACTTTTTTAATGAGTGCATTTAATAAATTATTAAGTCACTGTTCCTAAATTGTACAGCCTAAGTTAATGAATTCACGTCTGCTAGAAGCTATAAATAATTTCACGCTCGAGATTTCTTCGAGTCCCAGTCAAGAGTTGTTTCCGTTTTGGAAGTTGTTTTTAGTGTCTCTAAAAGATATTTATGCAGTACTAGCGAAACCAGAGCTATATCTATCTTTAAAGAATTGACGTAAGAACCTTGTGAAATAAATATAAGAATAATTGTTTTACGTGCCTTCCAAAACACGGAGTAGGTCGGATATCAAATATAAACCAGTGCTGGAATGGGTCACCCATCTATCACGCGGTCGCGCCCAGAGCAACTTAACATTTATATTATGATCCTGAGCCCGAGCCTGAGATATAGAGATTCGGTGGTTTAGCTTTCGGATTGCAGCATTACACTGATTTTCCCTCGAATTCATTCGCGGATTAAAGCAAGGTGGTTTAGTTTTTCATGCATGTCATGGATTTCCGCAAAGTAACGCCTGATTCTAACAGTTAAATGCCACGATATTGATTGCAGCATTTTATAACGTATTATAACGAGATGCAATGAATTATAGTGTATATGAGAGTGTAAAATAATGGATATTTTACGATACTATTGATTATATAACATATTAACTTGAAAATACGCAAGACCTGATGGAATTTATTAAAAATCAAGATTTATTTCGTGTATTTTAGGTACAATACTCTGATAACATGCAACGTTACCACTCTCCTTATATAACTGTTTTTAATGATTTTTTTTGTCAAAGAAAACTTAATGTATCTTACTAACACATATCTATAAAAGCGAAAGGTCTCATAACACGAAATTTCGAAAGCCGAGAGACGTATAAATATCAACTATTAGATCTTCACGAGATCTTTTGCGATTCGGCAGTTTGCTAACTATGACCAGGTACTGGGGTGGGACCTAACATTTGGGAAACGCTGATCTAGAGATTCTCCCGTTCTTCCCTTATTTTATGAAAATATTTGTCTGACATGGCCAGATCGTATACTATCTTGTTTACTAGAGGAGGTATTGCATAAGCCTAGTTCTTCAACGGAGATCGGTGCCAAATTGCATTCGAATTAAATCTTTATAGGCAGAGAATTCCACTTAGGTTATATAACGAACTGAAACCAAATGGGATGGCAATTTTGTGATAAAAAAATCCGTAACTCGCAAATCTTAAATGCTTGATAGCGGAATCGCTTAATTTAAATAGATGTTCTGCAATGTTAATTAAATTAATCCAGACCGAGTTGAGGAGTCATTTCCCTTAATTACTCGTGATTAACGTCAGTAGCATAAAACTATAATAATTGAATTATATTATACTAGCTGTGTCTGTGACTTCTTTAAGTATCCTCACATCATATTCGTCACATCCTTTCTGTGTTTGCACATCCTTTCTATCCTCCCCATCTACCTTTATATCCTTTGTCTCCATCCCTTTCCTCTACTCCTGTCTTTCTAATTAGATATACCGCCACGCTTGTAGCCGAATTGGGCCGGCGCGTCCGGGTACCAGTACCTCTTTCTCACATGAGATCGGCGTGAA
>JANCMC010001833.1:0-17583 GCA_024363005.1 Charaxes varanes
ATAAAAATGATTTAAGGCGAATGTTATTCGTCGGTCGTAATGGCGGGACCAATGAAATGTCTTTAAAACAGTGCTACCATAATTAAGAATTGTATTAACAAATGCCCTTGGTGGTTGTTATGACCTCGAAGAGGTGGAAGTTGTGGACGCAAATAAGAGCAATGTGTTTATTGTATATGGGCTTATCCACTCAAGTCCTTGAGACCAATAAAGAAAGCGCAAGACGTCTTTGTATTATTTGTCACCAACAAGATATATTTTTATATAGATTTAAGATTTTTTCTTAAAATACAGGTAACGTCCCCTATGTTAAAAGAAAAATAATTGCGCACGTGACTTTTTTCTTAATTTTCTTTTTTCTTTTCTATATCCCTGTTTATTTCTCTGACTATTTATCTTTCTGTCTACATGTCTGTCTATTTGTTTGTTAGTTTGGATGCAGTATAGGCTTTATTTCATGGAGATAGGTTCCAGATAAAAAGTTACTATTATTCTACTTGGTAAAATCTAATTTTACGAGCACAAAGCCACAAGCTACGGCTAGTGAGAAATACAACACGGATTGTCAAATAAAACCAACTTAAGTTTATTATCAAGGGAGCCAAGTTGAGGAATGATGGATAGAGCATTCGCCAGTTGTTGAAATATATTTGTGCAACTTCAATTGCTGGTAACGTTTGTTGTATTTTGAACACCATTTCTGTATTGTTCTTCAATCTTATTTCTAGAGCAATAGAGGCGACATTCTAATGCTTTGTTACTACCAAGGCTACAAATGTGTATTTTCTTACACTAAGAGACCACCGAAAGGTTTATCGTTTAAACATTTATCTGTGTAGATTTCCCTTTAGGTCTTTTGCACTGCTTCATTTTATGTATATTTCTTAGTTTTAAGCTTCTAGTTTAATTATAAAAATTTAGTTTTATTTGTGATTAGTATATTACTAGCTGTTTTCCCTGCGTCTTTGTTCGCGTGGGTCACCCTTATCACATGATTTTAAAAAAGGTTTACCACCGATTTTCAGACGTAACAAATTTGTACAAAAACTTTCATACGAATCGGCCAAGCCGTTTCGGGGAGATTGGCAACAAACACTGTGACACGAAAATTATATAAACATTAGGTTATTTTTCTTTGCAATACATAAGTTAAGTAAGATTGCAATGCTTAGACTTAATAAAGTTTTCTTTCTATGTAGTTACTTACTTGTTAGTTAGCTATGCGAGCTCTCGACAGCTAAGGGGTCCTCCATAAATTATGTCACACGTTAATGGGGGGTAGGGTGCAGTAATCCCCCTATAACACGGTAGGTTTATTCCACAGTATAGACAAACGCGTTGTACGATTATTCTCATACAACACGCTTGCACGGCGAATGCGCGTATGTTATGTATATAAGAGTATTATATATTATAGAATAATACGACGACGACTTTCGTCATAATCTGTAACTATTTATAATTATCAATAAGTGCCACAGGAATAGAGTGATTTTTAGTTAAATTATAATTTATATAATTATAAATTAAGGAAACCAAAAATTATACTTAGAATCGTTTTTCGTGATTTTAGTCTAACATTTATTTAATTTTCATTAATTAATTTATTTATTTTTCGTGATTATTTTTAAAAATATTAATCATAGGATAAAAATTTTTGGGACCAAAGCTGCATTGAAATAAATTTGTAATAACTTAGGTCCTTAGTATTTTCGTAAAATAGTTGAAAATAAAAGAGATATTGCCTTAAAACGAATTCACCTTAAATTCAAAATGGCGGCTAACACATCGTCGGAATTTGGTTGAGTTTTTGAATTTAGATTATTAATGACCCCACTAAACAATGCAGTAATCAAATTTCTGCCTCGAATTTTTTTACCGTTTACCCCCTGTTTTGAGCTAATCCGACTGGTCTAATAACGCTTTGAGTTATTAGGCATGCAATTATCTGATAATCAACGAAACTGCTGTACCTGCTGGTTATATATTATTAATATAGTAACCTAATATATTCCAAAACAATATGAGATCAAATTTAACTTTGGCAATCGATGTTCTAAATCTTTCATTTAGGCATTGTCTTCTGTAAAGTTAATATAATGGGCTTTTGTGCTAGCTTGAAATAGGTTACATCAATTTACATACATATTTGTATAATGGATAAGACACTCAATCTAACCTTCGTTGGATTTTGAAATCTTCATCATGATGAGCACAATAGCATTAAAAAAAATAAAGAGTAAACGATGTCGTGGCCAATCTTAAGTCAGTATTCTTTTTCAACTATTTCAAAATACGCTTATTTATAAAGATTTATTTGAAAGACCCAAGGCTGCTCATTTATAATTTATAAAGGTAATTCATCAGGCACCTAACGTCAGGCCTTCTTTTTTAAATAGCAATAGTACTATTTCGTCCGAGATTCGAGCTAGCCTTTCGTTCAGTTCGAGGTTGTCCATTTGGTACATAATCTGATTTAATAATTAAATTAAAACCTATATATAACTCGTATCTTACAGTAGTCTTAGTAAGACAATGAACAGTCTTATGCCGGAGCCAGACATAGCTTCATTTGAATGATCATTTCAATGATTATGTAGTGTGGCCGGGGACTTTCTGTAACTGTACAAAGATTTGTAGAACTTTGTAGACTTCAAGGACGAAAATGTACAAACACTTTGTGCTAGGTCTGGCTCCGGTATTAAAACAAGTTAACGTTTCTAAACATCTCGAAGGTAGATTGAAATTTTTACGGCAAGAGTGAACATAATTACCTAAAACACGAATCATCAGTTTCTAGAAAGGTTTATTTCATAAGTTATATTCTTATTAACGTACGTCATATAATATATATATGAGGTACCAGAACCGAATATGTTACGCCGGTGATTTGGTTACAATGCTTCTTGATAACATCCAATATTGTTTAAAGTTAGTCATGCATGTAAATGATTGTTTTAACGTACTATAAATTGATAAACATAAATATAAATTTCACATAGCTATCAACTTTAAAAAATGTTTTTATACTCATAATATAGCAGAAAAAACACTATTCAACCTACTAATACATCTTGGCTTGTCAAGAACTGTTATAAGTTTTCATTAGAAAGGACATATAAAGCTGCACTAGTAGGATCATTCCTGATTTGGTTCAGCAAGGATGAGCAATGAAGGTGGAATGTGGAGGGTGTTAGTGGCTACTAGAAAGAGTTTTCTTATAGTACCTTTGAGCTATTGAGGCTCTAAAAATTATGATTAAAATGTTTTACAAATATATTAGCAGTGAGATGAAAATGTTCTTAATTTTATAGACAAAGTTGGTAATTTAAGCTACGAATAGAAGACCAAATTGAAAAGTTCCAATCAAATTGCCTCGGTCGAGTGAAATAGGTTAGAATACAGTTAGGTTTGTGTGGTCAAGTTATTTAGTTGTGTAATAAAATAAATTGAGCCAAGTGTGAGCTGTTTTTTGTACCGAGAATAGCTGGGAAATAAAGTGGCTAAAAGCAAGTTAAATACGCTTAAGTATATAGAAGGGTTCCGTAGTTAATAAAGGTCTTTGTCCGATTTATTTATTTTATATGTGACAAGAGGCAGACGAGCAGGCAGCTAAGTGCCTACTGATGCCCATGGACATCTGTACGACCAGGAGGCAAGCAGATACGTTGCCGGCGTTTAATGATGACTGTCAGGGAAGATCGTCTCAGCGGTGTAAGCCGGTTGATGTTAATTGATTTTTAATGTGAGAATATGGAATGGACATTTAGCGATTTATATATTTAACAGGCCCGTTGGCGCAATTGGCAGTGACCCTGCCTTCCGCTCGGGGGGTTGTCGGTTCGATTCCCACCTAGAGTTCAGAAATATTATCCATATGTATTTATAATATTTATATAAATAATATATTTATTGTGTGTAACTGGCGGCTGTACCGTATAAGTCCTATAATACAGGTATTATGTTGTCTACTTTAGAAACAGAAGTCCCTGCTTCAAAGAGTCCTATTTATTTATTGTAGATGAGTTTAAGATGCGCCCCTATTTCTATCTCAAAAGATATATAAACTATTATTCTGATATGTAATATTATATTAAACCGAGAAATATATGTACCAAAGAAAACATAAATAAGTAGAATATAAACATTTTATATGTATATGCCCTGGCCTGACCTTTCCTGATCCAAGCATTCAGTCAGAATGACAGTTTTCTAATTTAGGTTCACAGGTTTCAGGTATCACAAAGTGTTAAATTTCTCAGAATTAATAATTAATATTGCCAATATTATGTCTCTTGTAAATAAAATAAATTAAATTTGAATAACATTATACTTCTGTATCATAATTCTTATATTGTCTTTTCAAACCCATTTAAATGGGAGGACAAACTACGAAGATTGTAAAAAATATGTACATTCATAAAATGTAGACGAACTGGAAACTACGAAGAGCTATTGAGATTAGATTGAAAATAAAGAAACATAAAAGTGTTTTGTTAAATCTGTCAAGAAAATCAAGTCATAATAAGCCATTCTCTTCCTTCACAGTGATAAATCTCTTAGGAATCGTTCAATTGCATCAATATTTAATTTCGTTGTACGGATTTCACCATGAGAAAACGTTTGCCAAAGAATTCGAAGGCATTCGTTTGTCGTGAAGACGATTTGTGTATGCTTGGTCTCCAACGAATAAAAAAAACGAGATTCTAGTTGTTTACAATTCGTTGCATTGCAGATTAATCGAGTATTTTAATATCAAAATATCACACACTGCTAAAAATGTATGCATCATAACGTTCATAAATGCCGCCCAGATTCGATTAAAAAAACAATTTTACTCAAAATTTTGTCATTAATACAATATTGTGTTGGGATGGAAAAATGGGATAAAATCTGCCGTGTTCACTCTTTTAGTTTGAGTTTGACATTTACTTTTAATATATGTTATCCGATATTTTTCTAATGATTTAAAACTAAGCTCACACATGGATAGACAAGAATGACGGCTTCATTGTGTACACTTTATTGTTAAAAGGTATATAATATTAATCCAGAATTTGCATTCAGTACTGCATCTCAATTTAAGTGCACTTTAGTATCTCACAGAAAATCTCCCGTAAGATACGGCTTTATTTAATACTAAATCATAATATTGCTTTAACGAGAATCAAGAGAGTACGGTGCGGTGGCGAACGTTCTACAACTATTGTATAGAATTTTGGTCCCTTTGTCAGTAATAATATGAGTTATAAGAGTATAATAAAATATTTTTTGGCTGTACACAAAGGTTGTTCAAGATGGAGCGGTGCTTAATTATGTTGCGAAAGCTAGGCGGTGTGCACAATGTATTTTTTTTTTACAATAAAACTGACAAACTTTTCACCAGCGACGCCCATGCACACGTACAGCGACAAAGGAGCTAGCTTCTGAGGAGACTTTACAACGAATCCGTTTTGTTTTTATTTAGATACAATTTTGTTAAACATTGTAAATTCCTAAATAAATTTGTTGCGTGTCAGATTGTTCATAGACTAATTCGATTGTTCTTCTATTCTATTTCGTTTACATACCGTAAATATGTAAAACTACTGATATATTTAGAGTATCAAAGTCATCTGTTAAGCGGAAAGTCGGAAGCTTGTGAAGTAGATCTATAGCTATTTAAAATCTACGGATAATTAATACAAACATTCTTGAAAAATGACGAATACCTGACGAACTGGCGTGACGACCTGTCGTGTAAACAATGAAATCAATCAAAAAGCGAAAGGTGACTTAACATGTAATCTCGAAAATCGCTTTACGCATAATGATGAAATTTGGCAGAGAGGTCGTTTATTGGTAGTAGACATCCGCTGAGAAAGGATTTTTCAATAGGGCCAGGTGAAGTAGGCCTGAGCGATATCGCAAGTTTCTCGCGGACGAAGGCGCGGGAAATAGCTAGTTATTTATAATTAAAACAATCTGTTCCAAATACATTTATCACCAGTGTAACTGTACCCTACGTGTCAGATTAGTGCGGGCACTTAATTTCCCGTACAGCCTCACACCTGAAGAGCATGAAATATTTAACGCGAACGTAACATGTGTCGTGGTAATATTCACTATTAGACACTCCCAACCTCATAAACGAGGTATTGTTGACGCGAGATTTAAATAGAATCCGTCTGATAAAAGTTTCTTGAACTTATGCGGAAATAGGTGAGAAAACTTTCTAAAAAAAAGCACCGTCTTCTACACTGTATAAAATATCTATATGTATAAAAGCGAATATTCATCTATCACGAAATCTCGAAAAACACGGGACGTCCACTAAAAGGCCACAATTGTGCGCTTTGCTAGAAAGTTCTTGCCTCGCACAATTTCTCCGTGGAATCAGTTACCAGCTTCGGTATTTCCGAACGGATAGGACTTAAGGATTTTCAAGAAAAGGGCACACTCATTTCTCACAGGCAGACAGCGCATCTGCGAGCCCTCTGGTATTTCAGCTGTCAATGGGCGTCGGTAGACTTAGGTGAACCACCTCTGCCCAAGCGGGCAGAAGCAAGACAAGCAAGCAAGGAGGGCAAACAAGGAGTGGGCAAACGCCCACTCCTTGTTTTATAAAAACGCTCAAAGATGAAACTTGACAAGTAGGTAGTTTGTAGTTAGTAGACTAGTACTAATAGAATTTTCCGATAGGAACATATTAAGGAAGTCTAAGAGATCTCGTAAATTTACGCGAACGAAATCGCGGGAGGCAGCTAGTTAAAAATATATATTCTTTGTATGATGGTGTAATTATCTCACATCTACAATTACAATAAAGCTGGTAAAAAAATCCTACAATACAAATTGTATACTTAGATGAGAAAATCGCATTAAGTCCAAAGCTTCCTAACTTTCCTATAAATTTATTCTTTGTTATCGTCAGAAGAAGGTTCTTATGAAAGAAAGAAGCGAGAAAACTTGAGAATAGTTAATGTGGTGGACATTAAATTATTTTAGTAATTTTCGAAAAAATTGGAAAAGGGAACGGGAATGGGAACGTGACGGGAACGGGAACGGAAAAAATATTATAGGAAAATAGTAAGTAACCCAACGTTCGGACAGGACAATGTCTGCCGGGTCCGCTAGTTTTTGATAACAATTGTGTATAATAGGCAACTGTTACTTATAACATAGACATTAAGTTAACTACCTGAATAGACGTCCATGTGTCATATATCCCTATATATACGAGTATTTATTTCTTTTTTTAATATTCATAATTAAATTGCTTTTTTAACGACTTCCACATCAATCGCGGCTAAACATTATTGCGAACAGTCTTCTGTTTGGTTTCTTTGCTTGTGGAGTCGTATAAAGGAAAATTAAATAGGATGTCGACGTTCGAAAGACTGCTCAATAATGCATTGTGACGAGGCGACCTTTGAACCTAGGCCGGATTATACGCTTGGATTACTTTCAATCCTCTACTATTTCCACATTTCCACTTTGAAGCCTCTGCGTTCCCTCTTGGATCTTTTTGGACTATTTTAAAATTGAGTTTCGTGGAAAAATGGGCTTCCTTTCCTGTTTAATGAAAATTTAACTTTCTTTTTTTCTATTTATTTACTTACAATCTAACTTCTTTTTCTTTTCAGTTTACATGTTCAATATTGAAAGTTCCTTACTAGAAAGGACATCGAAAGCCGCACTAGTAGGATCATATCAGATTTGGCTTGGCAGGGGAGGGAACACTGGCAGTGAAGGTGAGTGATAGTGGTCACTATAAAGAGCGCGCTCTTAAAACCACACCTGGGTCACAAGTCCCGGGCACTGCTATAGTTCCTTCCTCAGCAATGCGATGGACCCGGCACTCGCACGGTGAATCCATAGAATGCTATGAAAATCGTCTCTCTCTCTCTCTCTCATTATGGTGTAGTGATCGGTTATACTCACGAGGTCATATCTGTTGTTAGACAGTCGTAACAAGAGAATATTTTAATTCAAACTAGCTGTACCCCGCGACTTCGTCCGCGTGGGTACCTCTTATCACTTAAGAGTATGAAAAATTGATAGTGGCTGACCTACTGAATACGCATATAAAATTTCATAAAAATCGGTCAAGCCGTTTCGTAGTATGGTAACTAACATTGTGACACGAGAATTCTATATATAAGATATTTCTGTAAGAAATTATGGTGAAGTAATTTCATTTACACAAAGTAGCGGCTGTTGAAAAACAGACCACGTTACATGTAATACAAGACATTTGTTTTTGCTTATCTGCTGTTTATTTTACTTTGGACGATAATGAGTTCCTTGACCGGAATATTGAGGAGGTGAACGAACTCGTAAAGGAAAATTAGAATCCTTTGTGAGGGTTGTTCCTTCTGCGGTGGAGCTGGATTTTATTTTACGCCCTGGCACTATTTTGCAATCTTTATGAGTGTACTCGTGTATAAACAATTGTAAAAAAAATCTAGCTATAGTCGGTTGCTACTGTTGATTTATAGTTTTATTTCTATAAATAATGGTTTAGTTCCCCAACATGTATGGCAGCATGGCAACATTAGCCACGCTTTCACCGCCGGTCCCGCCAGATGCTTGGGGCAATTCTTGCACCAACATGTATCATTGCCACATACACTTTAAAATACAATAATAATTATTATATATAAACGTAACGGCGGATAGGCGTAATATGATCAATTGAATTGAAATAAATTACTTTAAAACTTTAAGACATTTCATAGACAATCGATGTGGTTTTATAGAAGGTTCTACCGCTATAGACGATGACGTGACATTATGTCAATCTGTGTAAAAGAGATAACATCAAAAAGTTTAAAATTAACCGAATAACTTTTCCGAAATTCTATATCTGACATTTATTACTTGGTACTATAGTTAAATTTAATTGGTAAGGTTAAAGTTGTGTAAGTGTTTAATTTGCCAAATCAAATGTGAAAAGTTTGGGCAGTTTCAGTGCTTGTAAAATGTAATGATGACCCAGGGGTAGGTTTAGGAGCGCACTCTTTATAGTAATCACTAACACTTATCTTCACTGCCAGTGTTTCCTCCCCTGCCTAGCCAAATCTGGTATGATCCTACTAGTGCGGCTTTAGATGTTCTCATTAGCTGGTTATATAATTGTTATACGTCTTTATTGAGAGTAATTTAAGCGCTCGAATATTTATTCGTCCTCTTTTCTAGGTATCCGATATGAGTACGGTATTTTTGCGCAAAAGATAGAGAACGGAGAACAGCAGGAGGAACCCGATGACTGGCTCAGATATGGCAACCCTTGGGAAAAGGCGCGCCCTGAGTTCATGTTACCTGTCAACTTTTATGGACGTGTGGTTGACACCCCCCAGGGCAAGAAGTGGGTTGACACGCAGGTACGTTATTATCAATAACAAAAATAAAATTGACGACCTAAAGTGTTTGACCATAAGATTGACTCGCTGAATACTAATATATAAAGCTGAAGAGTTTGTTTGTTTGAACGACCTAATCTTAGGAAGTACTGGTCCGATTTGAAAAATTATTTCCAGGGTTAAATATAGGTAGCCTATTTATTGAGGAAAGCTTTAAGGCTCTTATATCATCATGCTAAAATTGAATTAATTTTTTTATCCAATCTTATGCGGATAAAGACGAGGCCACAGCTAGTAGCGCCATACATTGCTAAAAATGTCATGTAAATTTTTTTTTTTTTAAATATGACATCACATAGTTCGGTATCAGCAGTTTTATAAAAGTTGCAAATTCGAGTTACGCGACTAAAAATTTTATTTTATATATTTTTTAATTTTATTATATGTATATTAATTTGATAACAGGTGGTGTTTGCTATGCCCTATGACAACCCCATTCCTGGCTACAATAACAACGTTGTCAACACATTGCGTCTGTGGTCTGCCAAAAGCCCTATAGACTTTAATCTACGATTCTGTAAGTATAATATTATTGTTTATATTTCCGATCCTTTTATATATTTTATGTACACTTACACTATATATTTTTTTTGTAAATGTATGCGTAAAAGTGGGATTAGGTTATATCTAATGTTAAAAATAAATAAGGCCTAGCTAATGTACTTAATTAGAGTTTTTCGATAAACATTATCCACTTTGACGAATATAATTAAAGCAAATTTTGTTTAAATGTATAATTTCCTTTTCAAGTCAACTCCGGCGATTACATCCAAGCAGTGCTCGATCGTAACGTCGCTGAAAGGGCCACGCTTTCGCACCATTATTTCAGCTACTCAATGATCGCGAAATTGTATAAATCGCTATATAAGACAAATTCGAATTTTGGTGCGGAGAAATGAGGTCAGTTTTTCTTTCATTTCAGTTAATTTTTATTGCTCAATTTCGAAATAGGTCGGTGGGTTTGGTTTTTTTTTATTTCTCCCTGTTTTCCCAACTCCCTCGTATCAACGCTGACCAAACATTTACATAGCCTTAAAATGCTAAAACTGAAAATACTTTTTAAGGTTTAGGGTTCCCCGTTGGATATTGTTTCTAGCTACCGTCCAATTGAGACCTGAAGGACTCTACTTGTAGCCAACGTAGACATGTTTCTACAATCATCATGTTTTTGTCTTTATATAGTTAGTCGATTAGCTACCTTAAACCATGTCAAGGATTTATTAGGAAGGATACATTAAATATATAGAATCATAAACACACCGTCGTTTGTTTCTAAGATAGGTAAATTTTTCTTCTTATTGATTTAATAATAAACTTCATAAAATTAGTAGTTACACAGTAAGAGCCCAAACAGTGGCCACATCAATCGCTCTATCTGATGCCGCCATTAAATCCTCCGTGTGCAGGTGTTAGGACACACAGGGCAGGACATGAGTGGGACATATTTTACAGTGCACCACAAAGACCCACCTGAACATACGACGGGAGAAAGCGGAAATATCGTAACTTGGATTTTGGGCAAAATCACTATTTTACTATATTCTTGTCTAAAATAAATATCGCTTCAAATGGTCTGGGTCTCGTTTTCCTACGATAAAAATTTTCATTGATACCTTGATACATTGACCTTGGATTTTTGCCAATTTTTAGCACCGAGCAGAAAAAAAATGTCATAATAAAAGTTGAGTTATTCAAGTTACGACAATTTCGCTTTCTTCCGTCGATATTATTCTGGCTTCGGCCAAACTGAGTCCGAAGTCTGTTCTAGAACTCGAGGGCAATGTTAATAAGTAAATTAATTCATGTGCTGTAACAGCAGACATGAACAAATCTTTTTAATGACATAAGTACATACTCATATATTATATACATCCAGACTCGAACGAACGAACTCGCAATCCCGGAGTAGAAGGCAGGGTCACTGCCACTGGACTGGACTTTGCCACAACTTCTGTACACGTCAATATTGCTTATTATCTGCAAGGCTTTCGACTGATGCGAAGTCTATTGTAGCTATTTAAGGGTCGTTTCTATTAATTTTTTTTCTTTCTATTTCATTATTTAGTAAAGGAATTTTATTTCGAAGGCTCAATTTTTATAGACAGACCCACCTCATGGGCAGACAGACAGACGGACGGACGGACGGAGTGAAATTATAGGAGTTCCTTGTAGTACTACAGAACCTTGAAAATACCTCTTTAAAATTAAATTAAAAATTGTTTATTTCATCAACTATTAATAAATAGTTGATGAAATAAACAATTCAGGTAATAACCTACGAACAGAAATTGGGACCACCCGTATTGTTACTGGTATCGCTACCAGTGCCTGGGGCAGGTAGCCCCGCTCTTCTATAACTTATTACATTATTCTCTGTTAATCATACATAGCCAAATTGAATTTAATAATAATAAATCTTTATTTTCAAAAATTTTTACACGCTGTATTAGTTTAACTGGTAGGTTTTTAATATCTAAAAAAAAGAAAAATGAACATAAGCTGATCATCTTAGTAGCTAGGTTAAGGATTTGTCTCTGATCATCCTTAACACATATATAATATATGTGTTAAGGATGATCAGCCATCCCCGCCCAAGTGTATAAAGAATACAGTTAATATCGCTGTTATCGTTAAGAATATGTCATTAAGTATAAATAAAACTTTAAAAAAGAAAAAGGTTCGTGTGTATGGATGTACTGTGTGTGTGAAAATGTTTGTATGTGTGTGTTTGTGAACGTGCTGCGTAATTTACTATTTAACAAATAAACGGAAGAACAAATGGAAAAAAAGCAGATAACGTACGTATGAAAGAAGATGGTGTGATAGAGATTAACCTCGACAAAAGAAAACTCGAACCAATTGCATTTTCCATTATAGTCTTTTCTCCCTTTATCTGAGCCTTTGTGAAGCAAACCAGCGTGATTGGATAAAGTAGCTTCACAATGGCGTGTTCTTTAGCACTTCCTTGACTGTCACAAGGATATGCTTACAAACAGGAAAATATATTATGAAGTTATTTTCGTCTGAAGGATCTCTATTAAGATAAAAGTCTAGCGACATCTTTCGTTTACTACATCTATATGTGTATATGCCTCGTTGACATCAGAAACATCTGAACTCATATTAGGAATGTTTTTTTTTTTATTGGCTCGCTAGTGTTTATTACGTACAAAATAACATGTAAATAACACTTATAAAATAATATAGCGTGTACGCACAAACATTTTAAAGCGAACACATCATGCAATAAATTAAACTACCCTAGTTCGAACGCAGTACCGTAGCAAAATATAAAGAAATTAATTTTGCTCTACCTCTCACCTATTTACTGCGTAGTTGTATTTATAAATGGTTTCCATTTAATAGTAATTATAAAGCGTTTATTTAACTAATAAAGTGGTTTTACAACATGATTTCTTATACATATATCTATATATTGATACGTGAAGCGAAAAGTATGAGGAGAAGTATGAAATTTGGCTCAATTGTAGCTTATATAGAGAAGGGTGTGCTAATGTTAATGTTTTTACAAAATACGCGTTATTCATACATTTAATTAATAAAATATAATCTCACGCACACCAATGCCAAACGGTTTACAAAACATATAAATTTTACTGTGAGACTGTGTCAAACTCAGTCAAAGTGCAGTCATGACGACGGTACAACTGTCAAATGTAACCATGTTGTACAAAGTATTGAATTGCGGCCGAATTTCGACCAGTATGCATTACAGCAAAGACCTTCTTTTAGTGATTCCATTGTTTTTGTCTGCCTTTACTCTCATCCAAAGAGGTGTATTTTTATAAAAATAATATTAAGATACTTTAGGTATGCCTAACATTCAAGTTTCCCCAGCCAAGCGTAAAGCTGGCAATTATTCGCCGAGGTAACCTTGTTGTGGTTACTCCTAATATAAAATTTAAATAACTTATTAAAAAATAACGTCAACACAAACACCAAGGGTCTAAAAAGCAAAAATAATTGCTACTTTTAATACGGTTTAGTAGACACCTAATGATGTGTAAAAGTCGTTTCCAAGCCAAATAGGTCCCCTGCTACAACCCTTGCGTGTTTGTGTGTCAGTAGGTATATGTATTGTTGTTAGTGGACTTAGCACTTTTTTCGAGTTTTTGGTCTGTTAAAAAAACTTAAAGATCTTAACTGAAATAGAAACCTGAATACGAGTATTAAGCGTATCTCAAAGTACTCCTAATAATAAAAACGACAACAAGATTAAACGAGCTTACAAATACATAACAGTTCGGAGTTTAAAATAGAATATGAAATTACAGCCATGTCTCAGAGGCCTTGAAACAAAAGTAATTACAGTTCCATTTGATAATTACCTTTGTAGTTGAACAAGGTTTTGTTTGCAGCTCCGCTCGTGTTCTTTTCGACACTAGACCCTATTAATATTTAAGTCCATTCGACATCCTAGAACTTTCTATCTTCTTCCTTCCTTCCTTTCAGACCGATGACGTCCACTCCGACGACCATGGACAAGTGCAACACTACAAAGGCCTCGCAGATGCGTTGCCGGCCTTTGTGGAATAAGTATGCTCTTTTCTTGAAGGTCCCCAAGTCGTATCGATTCGTAAATACCGAAGCTGGAAAACTAATTCCACAGAGGAATTGTGCGAGGTAAGAAGCTTCTAAAGTCCGCACGGTTGTGGACTTTAGGACATCAAAACTATCGAGAATGTTCGTGCTAGGGCTCCTATTCTGTCTTCATTTTTTATGTTACAAGGGGCAAACGAGCAGGTAGCAGGCACCTAAGTGCCTACCGACGCCCATGGGCATCTGCAGTGCCAGAAGGCTAGCAGACGATAAAATTATATTTTTGTGAAGTAGGCTCAAGTTTGAGGACCTCGTGGTCTAATCAGTGGTCGGCATTTGAGTCGATCGCTAGTTTAAGTAGCTCTGGCTGCGACTGGGTGATAGATGGGTGCCCCATTCTAAGCACTGGTTTATATTTTATAACCGACCTCCTCCGTATTTCGAAAGACACGTAAAACAGACGTTCTTGAGTATTATCACCGATTGGTCGTGAATTTAATATCGCCGAGAGTGACATTAGTCGTGAGGTTGTAGAGATTCTGGAGGTTCCGAGGACGACGACAGATGCCAATCGGTTATTTTATCTCGCTCCACAGCCACATCCTTTGCAATTTAAGCGGACCCTGATACTATACCGGGATAACGCTAGGAAGAAGAAGAGGCTAAAGTTATCTACCTTAGTTACATACTACTGTTTTATCTCTGAATAAAGTTATTCTAATCTATATATTATATAGATTAGAATAATTTCTAATCAATGGTTATTCGTTGGTCTCGCTAAAATTCAAAAATCGCTGGACTGTTTTTAATTGTTTATTTTGTTTAATTCCTCTTATTTCATGGAACTTTTAAAAGAAAAGAAAGACAGGAGGAAAGGTCGAAAGATTATTTAAAAATGCAGATTTCGTCGCTACTTCAAAGTACCTACTTCAAATAAACTTTTGACTCGCATACCATGTACAATTATTATCTACATATTTCATAAAACATTCGGACAGTGTTAGGTTTTATGGCTATTGCTGGTTGATTAAGCTTATAGCAGACGAGCCGAAATTCGGGCAAGACTACGTCTGCTGGGTCCACTAATTAAATATAAGAAAGGAAGATTGAAAAAAAGAAGGAAGATTACAACATAATATATTACTTTAAAAATGGAACGTACTAACATTTTATAAAGTAATCATGTTTTCAAATTTCACTGTCTTGTTTACCACACGAATAATATTCTAAACGAAAGCGTAACTAAAACACACTATATGCAGTACCCAAACAGTTCCTAAGCTCTTTCTGATCCCTATTACCCGGTTCCCGCGGACAAACATGTAAGTTGATATAAGTAATTACGCTAATCTGCTTACCACTTGATGAATATATTAAAATGAAGGTAATTTTATGCTGAGTAGAGATGTATAGGGTTGCCGGTGAAAATATGTTCAAATATAAGGGTTGCCAGGCTTTTAAGTTAAAAATTGAATCGTTATATCTTAGAAACGGTGGCTCTTATGAGGAGGCCCTTTCCGATTGAATAAAAAAAAACACGTCCCATCTAATTTTTAAAATATTACAACTAGTTCTTTTTCTTTCTTTTTGTTTAACATTATTTCTAACTCTGATAATTTAGTCAGTGAACAGGGTGCGAGGGACCATCGTAAATTTAGCTTATAAGTGGTATATTTTATCATCAAAATATCATATACAGGTTAAACAAAAGAAAATGCTATATGTTGTTCAAGAATGCGTTAAATGAGGCCATCTCGAAATAAGGAAATTGCGACTTTGACTTAATAATGCTGAACTTTAATTCTACTACAAAAAGTAGCATAACAGATCTCAAATAAATGGCTCGCAACCATTTAATATCCGTGAAGGTGTCCAGTAATAAAATTAAGGAAACAATTTTATGGTAATACGGCCATTATCGGGGCTATAATTGAATGCGGATCCACTTTCCACCAGGACAGGGGGAGGGGGTTGGAAAAAATCCCATATGTTGCGGTAACCGCGACGGGGTGAGGCCCAACGGGCTGAAAATCTACAATTAATGCAAATTCGATTTACCCGATTTTCCAGATTACCGGAAAAAGGGTAAAGTGGGTACAGCCCTATGGTGGGGTGACGATTTAATTTTAGGACATTCCTATATAAATATATAACAATCTTAAAACTAGACATACAGTAAAGTAAATAGAATGTTTGTTACGTAATTATTTTTGTTATTTTGGTATACGTATTTTATTGTTACGTAATACTGTTTTCACCGATTTTTGGCGATTTTGATTTTGACGATCTTCTTCGATTTTTATCGATTCTCTTTTACTCATTATTTCTTTCACTTTTTTCAAAATACCTATCAGGCTTTGTTGATATTTTTAGTTACAAAGTATGCAAACCCTCCCCTGTCTAACTAATTGTCTTAAATTTATATTAGAGCGGCTTTAAACGACGAATAGATAAATTACAGCAGTTTGTACTAAGCTACACTTTTAAGTAGAAGGAACTTCGTTCCTAAATTGATCATCGTGAAATTTTTTATCTGTTATCATATTACTTCGACTGAGGAAAAAAAGGGGAACATAGGGAAATCTATATATATAAAAATGAATCGCAAAATGTGTTGGTAATCGCATAACTCAACAACTAGACCAAATTTATCCATTTCTTTTTTTTTAATATTTGTTGAAGCCACGGATGGTATTTACGGCAAGAAAAATTCGAATAATTGACAGGAGAACCCTTAAAACAGCCCTCTTTTTGACCTATGCAAAAGTTTTCTAACTAAAATGTAGAGTCTATTTGAATTTTATTGTTATTCGATAAAGTTCATATTAAATTACAAGCACTCACTGTTGTGTTCCTAACGTCAAAGAGTCAAGTTGCACTTTATCACCGCTGCACAAATTAGAAACGATTCGTATTCATTCGATATTTCTAATAATACGGGGATGGAAACGGGAACGGGGATGATATAGGATAATAGAAGTAAATAGTAAGTAGCCCAAAGTTCGGGCAGGACATCGTCTACCGTGTCCGCTAGTTACTTATAAAAACAAAATACGTTAATGTGAAAAAAGATATAATTCTTAGCTATTATTACAAACGGCTTTTTAACCACACGCTTAGACATAGCCGAAACGACTAGTATATAATTCTTATCAATAGGTGATTAATAACTTTAAGTTAATATTTAAGCACTTAATAGGTACTCCATATAACATATGATAACTTATTCGCAAAAACTTGACGCACTATAACGGTATAATACAATATTAAGCAATTTCTTCCCCAATTACCTTTTTGAATACAACCTAACTAGTATACTACTAACTAAAATAAACATTTCTATATTAAATTTAATTTTTAAAACTAATTGACTTATATGTAATTGACTTTCGATTATGTCCCTTTAGATAATCATATTTTATTCCTTAGGCCTTCAGATGCTTGCCCTTAAGTATTACTGTCTCCGCTGCTAGCTATGTTGCCTCATCATTCTCCGCTAGAAGCCTAATCTTTTATAGAGACGACTAGTAGGATGAAATTATTAATATAAGCAAGAACAATGACGATTAATATATTAGGTTTTATGCAATTCAATTAGTTACTACTGATACTTGTGATG
>JANCMC010001840.1:0-17583 GCA_024363005.1 Charaxes varanes
GGGCCTCATCACTGCCATGCTTGACAGTCAGATAGGTTGGGAGGCAGTCTTCAGCTTCAGTGAGTGTGTCGTCTCCCCGAAGGAGGCGCAGGAATGAGAATGAGGGATGTCGCAGCTGGGCGACCTCTCTCCGAAGAAGAAGGACGAGTGTAGGAAGGTGCATGTATGCCCTCTCTCCACACTGAAGTTAGTTTTATATGATCGAAAAGTATTGTTGGCTTCATCAGGAGCTCTGTGGTAGAATGCACGAGAGAACCTGTGGTATTCGCTCATGAATAACGAGGGTGCCGCTATAAAACAAAGCCGTTTACCCGTTTGCCCCTTGTGCTTATAATATAAACAATAGCTTTATTTGATAACATTTCCATACGTCCGCACGTGGTTATATAATAGGCTGATACGCCTTCAACCTGTTGTTAGACTGAATTATACAATAGACCTCAGGTGCGATTCTTGTTACGATAATAGTGTAGCTCACATAACGCACCGTCAGAATTCAAGTACAGTAATACAAAGTTCTGTGATATCGATTTCAATTCAAAGAAAGTTTAAAACAGTAAATATCTCTTTCATTTTATGGTTAAAAACCTGTGAATCCAGTAGCCATCCACGGTGTTTCCGACGCCATTCGTCTTAGAAACTTCCATGCTCATTTCTTAAAGGCTTGCCACCTATCTACAAGTCCTCCGGTAGTTTAGTCGTCTACAAACGTCTCGTTTGTTGCCAGATTTTTTCTATTTCGAGATTTTGATCTTTAATTACGTCTTCGTAATTTTGCATTTTTATGCTGAATTCAAATATTAAATATATTTTAGTTGAAGAAACTTTTTCAAGTTTCTTTGAATCTTATACTCTTATACGAATATATAAAGCTGAAAAATTTGTTTCTTTGTTTGCTTGAACACGCTAATCACAGGAACTACTGGTCCGATTTCAAAAATTCTTTTAGTTTTAGAGAGCCCATTTATAGAAGAAGGCTATTGGCTATATATCATTACGCCAAAATAGAATCTCTTTGTTTACCTAATTTTAGGCGGACGAAGTCGCGGGGTAGTCTATGTAGTCTCTTGTCAGTATTTGATGCCAAACTCCTCAGAAACGGCTTGACCGTTTCTTTATACGGTTTCTTAATTACATTTTTGTACATATTTGGTAGGTCTGAGAATCGCTCCTAAAGTATTTTTAAAGCCGTAAGTGATAAGGGTGACCCACGCGGACGTAGTCGCCGGGAGGTGTACTCTTCTCTCGTCGCAATGACACCGAAATCCTCGAGAATCTTTTGTAGACAGAAAGTAGATTGCCTCTGTGTTACTTTAATTAGATTTTATGAACATGGGGTCCGTTGCATTCTTCTCCAGCACTACATCTCGAAGTATTTATTTCCTTTGAAATTAAATGGATGTTAATTAAAGGATTTATATTCGTACAAATACTTCTAACTATTCAATCCTATCGGACCCGGCAGACGCTGTCCTGTCCGAAGGTTGGGTTACTTACTATTTACTACATTCTATTATCCTATAATATTGTCCCCGATCCCGTTTCCTTTCCCGTTCCATAATAGTTCACTATTTTGGCTTTAATGGCTTAAACATGAAATATAGATATGCTGTCACGGGCTTTTTAAGATCTATTTAAGATAAACATATTATTCATACACTATATACATTTAACTCTAACGGTTTTTACAGCGCACGCCAGAATAGCCCGCAGATGGCGGAAGTTTCAGCTACTTGGAGTCACATAATATTTTTATGATTTATACCCAGTATGTTATTCTTATGTATAAACTATACTATTGTAAAGTTTTATTAAAATCCATTCGGTAGTTTCTCCGTGAAAGAACGTCAAACATACATCCATACATTCATGTGTACAATTTCGCGATTATAATATTAGCAGGATAGCAGGATATAAGACGACATTGTGGTCAAATAGTTGGCCATATAAAACTATATTGCAACCACTCTCCTTAATGAATCAAGAATATGAAAAGAAGGAGCTCCCTTGAGGATAGCTGGAGAAATTTATTGACCCTTAACAAAACATACATATGATTTTATGCGAGATGCGAGATTTATGCAGGGTAAAATGAACGGAGAAAACAAAACGTTAGGACCACAACACACTCGATATGTCTTGTACGTGTAATTTTTCGGCTTATTTGGTATGTTTTTGATGTTTTTATTTTTTTGTGTGTAGATTTAGCAACAGGCAAGGTAGCCTATATTATTCCATGTCGGATCCTACCAGTGAAAGTTCCATCCAAATCAATCAAGTCGTTTCGGAGACTACTCGCAACAAACAGACGGATAAATAAAAATGTGTTAACCTGCGTTTTTGCTTTAAGTATCTGTCCTAACATGTATAGCTAAAGAGTTTCTTTGTTTGTTTGCTTGAACGTTCTAATCTCAGGAACTAATGGATCGAGTTGAAAAATTGTTTTACTGATGAATAGCCACTCACAAGAAAAATTATTTTGAACGAAATCGAACAACAACTTTTGACGTTATTTAAGAAATACGTTTATAGCGTATCAGATACGGAACCCTTCTATATAAGCGTGTCTTGACACGCTATTCGCCATTTTTTAATTTATATATGAATGGTTTTAAGCATAACCAGGTAGAAGCACTTATGCCCTACATTTTTTATTAATACCCTCTTCCTCAGCCTGCCGGGTCCTCGGCGCTTCAATGGCTGCCCAGGGCTATTATTATATTAGTCCTAAAATTGTAGACATTGTGAAGGTTCCGGGGATGACGACAGATGGCAATCGGTCATCATAACTCGCCTCATAGCCACATGCTCTGCAATCTTATCGGACCCTGAGACTAGACCGGGATAACGCAAGGAAGACGAACAAGAAGGAGAATGTTTTTCATTAGACATTCAAATGTTTTTTTAAGTTATTTCAAGCGTTTCCATTTGCGCTGTATAAAAATACAGAACAGGAATAACTTTTCGCTTGTGTATTTAATGAGTACGTATTTGTCCCGTCTATAAAATGCACCGATTACTAGCGAGACGGCCAATGAATTGTTTATGCAACCTGTGCTACAGCGATGTCCGTTTTTCATTTAAAAAATTAATATCGAACTCAACGCTGGTATTTTTTTCACGAATTCGTAACGAAAACGGTATTCCAAATTCATTTGCAAGCAGAAAACCATACTGCTAACATTCAAAACATAAAATTGTTGCAGTTTGATATGAAGGCTAGATTTTTTTTCACTTTTATAATATACAGTTCGAGTTCGAATTACGACACCGGTATAAATAATGTTATTTTTGTAAATCTCACAGGCTCAGACACTCTTGCGAAAATTTTAATAGATAAATATGTATAGAACTATATATCAACGGACGACTGTTCCTAAATGTTGACAAATTAATGCATGTACTATAGGTAACAGTCGCCTGTCATACACAATTTTTTTATGGAAATATATAAATACATACATATAGGTAATACACTCAGACTCGAGGCAGGAATCGAATCCACAACCCCCGGAGCAGAAGGCTGGGTCACTGCCCATTGCGCCAGCGGACCAATCAAATCTGTAATAATAATAAAATAAAATCTGTAGAACAAAACAATATTCTGTAGTAAAAAATTCTAGGAATTGGAAAAAATCCCGCCGTACCCATTACGGATTCTAGGTAAATAGCCTTTATGCTACGAGACATATGACGTCAGATGGCAATCGGTCATCTTAACTCTCCCCACAGCCAAATCCTCTGCAATCTAAGCGGACCCTGGTACTTAACCGGGATAACGCTAGGAAGTAGAAGTACTATCGTTATCATCCTTTCAATAATTCTATTTAAGTGAAATGGGTGTCTTGAAGTCATGTTTTCTGGAAATGTTTTATAGAGGCGAACTACGATTATAACGAATATATAGTACTATGTGACACACGGACGTCTGTTCCTGAGGTAGACAACTTAATGCCTGTGTCATGGGTAACAACTGCCTGTTATACACAAACACATGATTAGGCCACGACCTCCTCAAATGATGGTAACGATACACGATCATTATATCACTCAACTTTCAATTCTGAGGGCGAAACTCGACAAAATATGGCTCCGCGTATGGCGGGAAAAATCTTGAAGTTGAAAAGGCTACGGCGCATATTGTAATTGCCAAAGGCGCATACTGCGAGGCGAAAAAAAAGACACTCCACTCTCTGTCAATAAAAACACAGTAATTACTGGCCAATGGAACTCGCAAGAAAGTGTCGGCGATTAATTGAAGAATTCGGAACATTTAAAAGCACACTCGAAAAGTGCGTGATAAAATTTAACTGCTATCGCAACAATTAATCGGCCTTCATAAATGGCTTTTGATCGATGATGCGGTGATGTAAATATGCGAAAAGTATACAGGAGTTTGGCTTTCGATTTTTAGCGAATTATTCCTTTTAATCATCTTTCTTTTCTACCCAACGTTATCAAAATAGTACCAGGATCCACTTAAATTTCAATAGACTGCGGGGCGAGTTAAGACGGCTGACTGCCATCTGACGTCATCACCGGCACCCCCACAGTTTCACGAAAAATAAGTATCAAACTTGATACATTTACTGTTTTGCTTGTCTTCTGTCCTCGGATAAGGTCGGATATTTAAAAAACCAGTTTTAGAGTCGGTCACCCATCTATATCCCGGCCGCAGTAAAAACTGCTTAACCTAGCGATCGACCGAAATGCCGACCAATGGTTAAACTACGAATTCCTTGATTATTCGCTGATTTAATATTGGGAGTAATTTATGTGATTTTATCCAAATAAGGAGATTTTTTTAATTCTTAAAAATCTGTCTATACGCTAATTTCGCTACTTACCGTCATAGCGAGGCGAATGCCTTCTTGCTTAGAAACTTAAAATAATCTCTATTAAAGGTACTACGCGTATCCACTGTCAAAAAACTGGTGATCCAATCGCATAATTTCCCAGGAAGCCCGTAGGAAGGTAGCTTCGATATGAGTGCTTTAATTTGAGTTTAATTTGAGTGATTTAAGATGAGTGCATTAAGGGCCGGCAGCGCATCTGCTGGCCTTCTGGTCGTGCATATGTCCATGGGCGCCGGTAGGCACTTCGGTGGCTGCTACCTGCTCGTTTGCCCGGTTTATTCGGCTACAAGCATGGCGCTACCTCTAATTCCGCTCCAACTCTTCTGATGTTTAACTATTCTCGCCTAAAAAACTTTTTTAATTTGAAAGTTGGCCACGGCTCGTTCCGTCACACAATGTTTTTAAGTAAATCAAGCCCAGGCCTATTTACACGGTGACTGCGACTAATTTCTTTGCGACAAATCCAATTCTGATCACTTCCTTAGTCAAATACGCATATACATCGTTACCAATACGTCTTGAAGCCGATGATGTGCAAACAAGCGCGTGCTATCAACGCCTTACCCAGCTCAGAATTTGAATGCACACCGTTTCTAGCCTCTAAGCGGATTTGCCACTTCGCGAGCAGGCGATACTTTACTATCTGAGATTATAATATGACATAAGTGTCATATTAAAATTGACTTCACTACTATGTTCTCTACTTAAATCAATGTCATGTAAGTTCTTCTTCTTCTTACCGTTATCCCGGTCTAGTAGTAACAGGGGCCGCTTAGATTGCAAAAGATTTGGCTGTGGGGCGAGTTAAGATGACCGATTGCCATCAGACGTCATCCTCGAACCCCCACGATCTCTACAACCTTACGATTAATATCACAAAGTGTCATTAATCGGATCCCACTGTTTTACGTGCCTTCCGAAACACGGAGGAGGTTGGATATCAAATATAAACCAGTGCTAGGATGGGTCACCCATCTATCACTCGGTCGCAGCAAGAGCAACTTAACCTAGTGATCGACTCAAATGCCGACCACTGATTAGGCCACGACCTCCTCAAAATTGTAGATGTCAATTAACATTGGAATGTCCTTCTAAGATTGAAGCGACACAAAGAGTTGTGTTAGAATAGATTATTTCATTGTATATGGATATCAATCATTTTGAAATTAGAATCTTAAACAGTCCCATACGGAATCTTATTCGTAAAAGCGTCCCTATAAAATAACAGTCAATTACCGCACGCAAGCATTAGATATGCAAAAATATTTAAACATGCAAGGCAGAACAAATATCGACCAGCGGGCGATCAGTAGTATAAAAAATAACATGATCTGAACGCATTTAAGTTAATTGTTCATTGTCAGATTTATGTCATTTATGACGGCTGACATACGTGTCGTTTGCGATGGTATTGTTCCGGGTATCATGCTCCATTTCCAGACGGGTCTGTCACCTGTCAGAATCGACTGTCATTGCTGTCATGGCATGTCATTAGTCGCTGTCACTGTTGAGCATTGTTTTCTCGGCACAAGGAAGAGAACCAGCATTACATCACTCTGACATCATATTCCCGATTTAGAATAATATGACCTATCGATTTTTGGCTAGTATTAGGTCATTTTGCTTGTATCACTATTTTTTATTGAACGTTACCTAAAATCTGTGACTTACAATTTTTAACACTCACAACGAACATCAGCTAAGACCCACGGTTCAGGAGCAATGACCACCGTCACTTAAATTTTTTTTTTTTTAATTCCTCTCTTTATAGGAAACTTCCTTGGACTTGGAATGCTAAAAAAACGTAGAAATAACGATTGTAATATTGGTTATAATATGTTCTGTTACTATAATGAAAGTAGCGTTTGTTATTCGTTATGATATCAGCTGTCTGCCAGTGAAAATCGCATCTAAATCATTCTAGCCCTGTCAAAAAATACTCGTTACAATTTTGTTATAGGTACCGTATATACGGTCCTAAGAGCTACCTCACCGAGACAACATGGCGACGTTGCCTGGCTACATGTTCATACAATTCATACTAAAATTTAGGACAGATAACTCACATGGCGACGGTTTGGTAAATTATCAAATTAGAAGCGTAGCCATGATTACCACAGGCTACTCATTTGGCAAAGGCCATGGCGACGTAGCTGGCGAAGTTGCCATGGCGTCTGGGTGAGGTAGGAGGCTAAGCATCTTTTTCATCATTCTAGCGTTATCCCGGTCAAGTACCAGGATCCACTATGGAAGAGGATGTGGCTGTGGGGCGAGTTAAAATGACCGATTGTCATCTGACGTCATCCTCAGAGCCCCCACGACCTCTACAATCTTACGACTAATATCACACAGTGACATTAATCGGGTCCCAATGTTTTACGTGCCTTCCGAAACGCGGAGAAGGTCAGATACCAAATATAAACCAGTGCTAGAATGGGTCATCTATTACCCAGTCGCAGCAAGGGCTACTTAACCTGGCGATCGACTCAAATGCCAACCACTGATTAGGCCACGATCTCCTCGGTCATAAGCATTGACTGGCCTGTTGTCGCATTGGGCAGTGACCCTGCCTTCCGCTCCGGGAGGCGTGGGTTCGATTCCCACCTCGAGTCTGGGTGTATTATCTATATGAATGTATTTATATATATCTAAAAAAAAAAATTGTGTATAACAGGCGTCTGTGACTTATAACACAAGCATGAAGTTGTCTACCTTAGGAACAGACGTGCGTGTGTCTTATAGTCCTGTATATATTTATTATAATTTATTTATAAATAGTTGTAGATAGTGTTTAGTTTTATATATTTTGTTATTTAAGTTCTTAAAAATGATGTTTCTTTAATACATAATTGTAATTTTTAGATTAACTTGTGTGAACAAAAGTGAATAAAGTGTATTTTATATACTATGATGGTTTAAAAGATTGCATGTATAAAATATTTATATATAATTCAATTAATGTTTAAGCTTAAAAAGGCTGAGTAATAATGCATTCGTAGCGGGTAGTTTGCTAATAATGGTGAGAGTACATTACGCTGCGTTGTAGCTTAATGGATGCCGCCCGCTGGTCGCGTATTAACGTACATTACCGCTATGACAGACTTTTAATTTTTGTATGTATAATCTACTTGCAGACGTTGTCCTGCGCAAAGCGGGTTATTGCCTATTGTTATTATTCTATAATATGATTCCCGTTACCTATCCTGTTCCGTTTTCGATTCCCTTACCCTTTCTTTTTCCATTTCTCTTTCCCAAAACTTTTGACCATTACCCGTAACAAACAGACACGGACAGACATTTTTATGTATAAAAACTTGTCCTAACAATACCACAGCAAAAAAAGAATTACACAAATAAATATATAATATCAAAAAAACAATCTCAAAAACGACTGGGCCTTTTGACTCATAACTGTAATGTTTTGATCGCATCTTCGTAATTCCTCCAATAGATGGCGATAATATTAGACCTTCAGTCTGACCGTGAATCGAGTAAGACAACGTCTGCTCGGTCCGCTAATTCTATGTATTTTTGAATTAACTGGCAGTTCAACAGTAGCAAATTCAGAATGCTGGTCATCTATGTCTAGTACTCACGTTCTCCTCTACGGTCTTCTTGATTTTGGCACCAGCCTCGCTGACCTTCGCACCGGCCTTGTTCACAGCCGAGTACAGGAAATTGCCCAGGGATTTGGCGCCGGCGACCGCTTTTGTAGTCACTGTCAAGTTGAAAAAGTACGGACCCGTTTTAACCTCATCATTGAAAAGTACGGCCACGTTTTAATTTCGTCATTGAAAAGTACAACCATGTTTTAACTTTGTCATTGAAAATTACGGCCATGTTTTAACTTTGTCATTTAAAAGTACGGCCCCATTTGAACTGCGTCATTGAAATGTACAGTCATGTTTAACTCCGTTATAGATAAGTACAGGCATGTTTTAACTTCGTCATTGAAAAGTACAGAAATGCTTTACCCTCGTCATTGAAAAGTACAGCCATGTTTTAATTTCATCATTGGAAAGTACAGCCACGTTTTAACTTCGTCGTTGAAAGTTAATGCCGTTTTTTAACTTCATGATTGAAACTTTATTCGATATGATCGATATTCATAAAAAATACAACTGATTCAAAGAGACTAAACCTCAGAGAAAACAATAACCATCGAGAAAGTCATAGGTTATTCTTTCGAAACCTTTTAAAATGAAGCTACCACTGATGTGAACACGTTGATCCACCGAGAAGAACCGTAAAGAACATCAAAAGTTTATTTTTAATAGTATTTAATGATCTGGTCTCATTTTACTCAAAATATTAGTTAGGGGACACACAAAGTTTTAATAGCCCAAGGGTTAAAAAACCCCGACCGGGCAGGTTCATTCTCGTACCCTCTCCTACCACTAGGTTTACGCTTAGTTGAAGTTAAAAAGGGAATATTAGGTGCTTTTAAAAAGTTCCTATAAAAAGGGCATTAAAAATAAATCCCTGAATTTCAACATGCTTGCAACAAAACACGTTTACATTCAAAGGCCAAAGCGTTTTAAATTCACAAAGCCAAAAGCATACCGCCATGCTTTTTTCATGACCCCGCTTTACCTCTATCCAACCTTTTAACCACTAAAGTAGCAAATGTATCCGTATTTCCGAGTCTAGACGTAATAAAAAAAAGTACTTTTATGCGACTTTTAACATACTGTCTACTTTAAAGTGTACAATAATCCCCCCCATATAACAAGGCAAACCCGTTGTAGGAATATGCTCATACAACGCGCTTGTACGACCCCAAATGCACAGAATGTAATAATATATATCAATTATAATATTATAAAATGCGTTATAAAAGCGCCGCGTTATAAGGGGGATTTTGTATACATTTTTATCAGCCACTCGCGTCAAGCAATAAAACACTTTTTTTACATTTTAATCTTTTTCGTTTAGTCCGGGGAAGGTTTATCTGACTTTAAGAAATAACAAAACGCAGATAGCACCAGAAACTTATTGATTGAAAGGATAAAGTGTAATTTTCAGTATTCGTTAGGTATAGGGTAAGTAAATAGACATCAAACGAAGTTACCTGTTAGTGAAAGTTTAGAGTAACAGGTAACGGGTAAGGTAAGTTAGTTATGACATAATTATGCTGGGATCTAGACATGAGCGTAATATACACTTGTTGACTGTTAAATTATGAAAGAAGGGATGGCAAATTATGCGCAGTACATTTACAAAAAGGGTTGTCACGATAAAATGTGGCAATCTCTTTATTTAATGTGGATTTTTTATGAAATATGCCTCGCTGAAAGTGTATATTAAGTCAATCTAGGGAACAAAGCACAATAAAATAGTTTCATGCGTAAGTAAACTTTAAAAAAAAATACAGTAGGCAAAAATAGTCATGAACGTTCTGGAACTCCAGTGTGAGTTCCAAGCCAACTTATAATAATAAAAAAAAAAAAATTACAAACTAATGTGAAATAAAATAAAAAAAAACTACTAACGCTCTTGCATATCTGGGACTTCGATGGCGTCTACTGAGAACAACTTTTTATTCTGCGAACCTGAAATTGTGCACAACGGAACAAAATGTAAAACATCTAGCGATCTACAGAATTGATGCAGAAAATAAAAAGTGCTTATCTATATAGGGGAGATAAAGGGAGGGGGGAGCTTTGAGGATATGGGTAACATATAAACGTTCTCAATTAGCTATAAAATACCAAACATTACTAATTGATTACGAAAAAAAGATATGGTAATGCATTTTTGTCCATAGACAATCGTATTAGCAGAACGCACGTATATATTTTGACAGCCTTTGATGAAAAACTACCAGCAGTACTTTAGATCTTTTAGATATCCCGTTCTATTCTATCACTGTTCTATTCTATTCTGACTCTTAAAGCCAGTTCTGGCCCGAGGTTAATTTTAGGATGGACTGAGATCCAATTATTGAGCTCCCTTTACTTGCTTTCTTTAAATTTTAAAGGCATATTAAGAGTTGCCCCTAGCTGAGGCGCCCCGTTGGACTCAGCGACTGGAGCGGCCGCTCCGTTCGCCCTAGGGGAGGGCCGGCCCTGCTTAAGGCTAAAGTGAATAGGTATTCTACAAAGCAATCACCTTTCGTCGTAGACTAGATGAAGACTTTGGGTGTTTTCGGATGTAAATTAAAGATAGGGCCGGCCCTGTTAAAACTAATGTACATAGATATTAATCAAAGCAATCGCCTTTCATAGTAGACTACATGAAAACTTAGGATATTTACGGATTTAAATTAAACAATAAAAATAAGGACAAAACAGGTGATACATATTTAAAATTCTTATCTAAAATCTACTTCAGCCTTCTAGAAATCTATAGGACATACGATACAAATAGTGCTATATATAACTCTGAGCTAGTGAACTTTTTCTTCTACTAAGCGTTATCCCGGTCTAGTACCAGGGTCCGCTTAAATTGCAGTAGGTGTGACTGTGGGGCGAGTTAAGTTGACCGACTGCCGTCTGACGTCATCCCCGGAACCCCCACAATCTCACGACTAATATCACTCAGTGACATTAATCGAGATCCACAGTTTTACGTTCCGCTCTCCATCTACCCGACAAACCACCCATTGTCCTGACAGACGTTTTCATAGCCTCATATTTTTCGACTTTATATTTAAAAGAAAACAACATTTTAAATTCTTATTTCAATTTTTTTTCTATATTACTAATTTCAACATATCATAGAGCTTTTGACGTTAAATGCCAGTTTTCACTCTATGTCACATATCGGTGTTACTGTACCCCCGTTTAATTAATTTTGGCATGACCCATTATACACATCCCGCAAAAATTAAGGGTGTAAAAGGGAATATCTAGATTTTTGGGCATTAAAAATCATCCAAAAGTTTGTTTTCATTACTTTGTTGGACAAGTGTATTAATACTTATATAAAAAAGAGATTAACTGTTTACTGGGACTTTGTCTGCATAAAATTAATTTTGCAGGATACCTTATATCTCCTTAGTCTTGCCCTATCAAAAAATTTATTTTCAGCAGATGTCTATTAACTAAAAACCACCTCTTTGCAAAATTTCATCTTTATATGTATCATGATTTTATGAAAATGTTATATGCATAGATTCTACATCAAGAAATTGTTTTTAATTATTTCAGTAAATATAAATTATAGCAAATAATACATACTTGTAAAACTACACTCATCACAACCCAGAAGTAATATGGATTCTTTGGTGCAATCTTGTAAAGTGCCATGGCTGATCTCTGTTGGGATCGGTAGTCCCCAATGCGTACGTACGACATGAACAGATGGGAGTGTAGCTCTTCACTTGTTGGCTCTACCTTTACAGCAGCTTCGTATACCTCACATACCTTATGGACTGTAGAAATTGTATTATGAAAATGCATTTACGTCTGTGTGCATTAAAATTTAATACATTTCAATTTTATATTGCTGGACACTAGTTTAAGAATTATTAAATACATCTTTGATTCAACTTATTTTATATTCATACAATTACAGAATTCATTTACTTATTCTGCATAGATTTCCCATCCCAGATTAACCATAGAACTCGCTTCTAAAAAACTAAATAATATATATATACAACTCTTAAGAGGTGGTTATAGCCTAATCAGTGGCTGGCATTAAGAGTCAATCGCTAGGTTAAATAGTTATTACTGCAGCTGGGTGACAGATGGGTGATCAATTCTAACACTGGTTTTCAAATATCCCTTTGATCAATGATGTAAATTGATGAAGTTACAAATATAATTACTAGCTGTTTACCGCGACTTTTTCGAGTTACCGCTTGGCTGGCCCGTTGGCGCAGTGGACAGGCCAGCCAACAAAAAACATCAAGTTTGTAGCTAAAGCAGTTTGAACTTGCCTGGATGAATCAATCTGAACAAGCCATAATGTATATACATTATGCATATATCTATATATGCCGATAATGTTATTACTATCACAACATCTAACATAAACATAGCAATGCACTTTAGACTAGATATCAGTTTTAAATCATGCATATCGTTATTATATAAGCAAAAGGAATCACATTTCATGGCAATATCTCGCCATTAAGAATAAAGTGTTGATTCAGATTAAAAATGAAGTCTTAACGTCAGTAATTCTAAAATATTTTATGTATATAAAACGTTTATAGATTGATTACTGGATATGTAATTATTTGCGAAAACTAATAACCAACAAAAGCATCGCTAGCCTAACGGAAATCCGTATGGTTAGTTTAATCAACTTAGACTAAAAACAAATAATTCCTGGTTCTTTAACGAAATAATATTGTGTCCAGAAAAATATCCTCAACATATGACAACATCACAAAATAGTTCCATTATTATGATGAATACATGGTTCCATTTAAAAGAGTTTCCAAATAATTTTGAGTTTCTAATTAATGAAAAATTTGAAAGGCATTGTTTGAACGCCACAGGGGTTACCGGTGGACCTACTGTTAATTTTTTGAAGCGAGTCGATATTTGTTTATAGTTCTTTATTAAGTAAAATGATTTAAAAGAACTTTTGAATGCATCGATTTTGACATGTTGTTCAGAATGTATCTCAAGACTCACTGCTCTTTTGATTGATATCTATAAATAACATTACAAAATCCCAGAGGATGTTTTTTGTCTCGTCATCCAGGCCGGACATATTCCTTTATTCTAGGACACGAAAGCGAGTAGTACTTGTAGAGCTTACAGTTCCATGGGAGATCAACATCGCTAAAGATCATCTGATAAAAACGAACAAGTACTTTGACCTAACCAATAAGCTCACCAAAAACGGTTACAAGACCAGCTTATACGCGGTAGAGGTAAGAGCAAGGGGTATACCAGCAAAATCCCCGTACAACCTACTAAAAGACCTTGGCTTGTCAAGAACTATCATAAGTTCATTATTAGATAGGACATCTAAAGCCGCACTAGTAGGATCATACTCGATTTGGCTAGGCAGGGGAGGGAACACTGACAGTGAAGGTGAGTGTTAGTGATCACTATAAAGAGCGCGCTCATAAACCTCAGAGATTACCCCGAACATACAAACTCACAAACATTTCCTCATACACTCGTAATGTCGATGTTAGCAATAATATAAATAATGGGTTAGGTCTACTTTATTCTAGAAATTTACTCAAAGGAAATTAATATTAGATCTAATTAAGAACCTAAATCCATCCATTTAAAATCTAGATTAGCTATTCGATCCTGTAAATATGTGTGTAAAGATTATGATTATAATTTAGTTAAATTATTACCATATTGTGGATTCATAAACTTTCACAAAGGAATCCTAAATTACGGATCCGTAATAAAAGACATCGAAGCCTTGAAATTACTTAACCCTCCAGTGAAGACATTTTGATGGTTACACCTCTGTAACTACAAAAAAACTCGCAGAACTAATCCTTTACTGGAAAGTGGTTAAAGCCAAGGTAAAAAACTTTTTTGAAAGTTTTCGTATTGAAATTTCTTCAATAAACCACCTTAAATATCGGCCAAAGAAGTAAGAAAGGCTTTTAACGTGACAATTTATTTATATTTGCATTTTAATCTCTACATTTATAGCTAGGACGTAAAATTTTTATCATAACACGCGGGTACGAATAGATGGATACTGGAATAAATCTTCTACGTATCGTTCCAGTACCGGGATCCACTTAAATTGCAGAGGCTGTACCTGTGAGGCGAGTTAAGATGACCGACAGCCATCTGAAGTCATTCCTGGAACCCCCACAATGTCACGACTAATATTACTCAGTGAAATTAAACGATGACTGCTTTACGTGCCTTCCGAAACACGGAGGAAGTCAAATATTTGAAAACCTGTGTTCGAATGAGTTCCCCATCTACCCGGCCACGATGAGAGCTGCTTGACCTACCGATCGACTCAAATCCCGACCACTAATTAACCTACGAACCCCTGACTATTATGGAATACATATATTTTAACAAAAATATGTTTACAAATGATGTTTACGAATGTTTTTATGGATAATTTTTCACGGTACTGAAACACAATTGATGGCAGCTGGTCAAATAAAAATGTCATGTGAGACAATAATTCTGTTAAATTTATTGATGATTCAACATAGACTCGAAGTCGGATTCTTCAAGTTTTAAAGGAATGTAAAATTCAATTTGAATTTGCCAAGGATTCCTAGCATGTACTACTATACTATTCACACATAACAAGCTATATATATATATATATATATATATATATATATATATAGCTATTATATACCTTTCCGGATACCTTGCAGATTTCAGTTCACACCTTATACCGTTGAGCTATTGGCTCTGACATACAGTTATGTCATCTTATTACGGGCGTATCATTTCGCTAAACCCTTACTCAGCATCCGGTGCCATTCCGGGTAACCATGGACTCCTAGAAACGTGGCATTTGTAAAGAGAGAATCGAACTAAAGTTTGATCTTCTCACTTTAGGTTAAGTTAGTTTATAAGAACAGTCTTATGGAACATCCGCTTCGGTTCGAACGATTCCGTTAAGTTTTAGAGTCTTAACGTTAATACACAAATAATATTTCTATCAGTACGTCATTAAGCGCCTCCGGATTCCTAAATTTGACTATATACTGTATTTGCATTATTATTATTTTAATTAAGTATAATCACTGACATTTGTTTTAAGCGTTGTATAAATTTAATGAATGATTTTTATTTTTAGCGGACCCGGCAGAATTTGTCCTATCCGAACGTTGGTTTACTTGCTTTTCACTACATTCTATTATCCTATAATATTATTCCCGTTACCATTCCCTTTACCAATATTTTCGAAAATATTCACATATACTCTTTGATGTTATATTTGCAGTACACATTCTGTCAATGTTATGTCAAACGCCATAAGGTTACATTAGAAAAAATTTAATATGGTGGTTAAATATTTTTAAATTTTCTAAGTTTTTGCGCAATTTGTTTAATTTTTTCTTTCACGACAAACGAAGAATTAGCGAAATACAGTCCAGACGTTCACTCGTGATGTCGTGACTAAAGGAAATAGAGATTCATTTATTTATATATATAAATAAATATGTAAAATTAGTTAATTTTTTTACCTTTTGCCAGTATGTGCAAACTAATGCTGTTGTAACACCATTATTTAATTGATGTAAAATATGTGATGATCCATATGCAAGCAAAACGGATAAATGAATGAATGAAAATTGAAAAATGTTCCCGAAATGTTATATTAGGAGGATCAAATGCGCGCAAAGCCGCGGTCTGGAGCCAACATATAAAAATAACGGTATACCCAGATTGTATACCTTTCACTATATGCGGTTTGGCTACCACTTATCTTTGACTCCGTGACGTCATTAGATTTTGTAAGAGTGAAAGGCAAAGAAATGTAGTCAATACATTGAGCGCTTCGAAAACAAGGTTCCATGGTGTAATGGTTAGCACTCTGGACTTTGAATCCAGCGATCCGAGTTCAAATCTCGGTGGAACCTTAAGTAGCTTTCACCGTGGCCGGGTTATAGATACGTGACCCAGTCTAACACTAGTTTTCAAATATTCGACCTCCTCCGTGTTTTGGAAGGGATGTAAAACAGTGGGTTTCGATTAATGTCACTGAGTGATATTAGACGTGAGATTGTATAGATTGTGAGGGCTCCAGGGATGACGTTAGACAGCAGTTGATCATCTTAACTCGCCCCACAGCCACTTCCTCTGCAATTTAAGCGGATTTTGATATTAGAAAGAGATAATGCTAACCTTTTTTTTGAGTTATCGGGCCTCTTGGACGTCGAACTATTTTTCTTGAAGTGATCACATACTCAAGGAATAATTTAAAACGAAAAACTCAAGAATGTGCCAACCCTATTGGACCAGGTGGTTGCTATCACAGCACGAGTTGCGAGGTGATTCGTTTTAAGCGCCATCGACGATGACTTACGGCGGCCGATGTTGTTTCTACAAATATTATTCTTTGTTCCACTTACACATTCTATAACTAATACGTACAAATTGAACATAAATACCTTTTAGCCACTATATTATTAACCTTTTCTTTTATCCGTTCTTCTTTTGACCAATGTTATAGCAAATTTTGTGGACTACGGGCGTGCGGAACCCTCGTAGATTTTAGGATGTATATCATGTATTATAATTAGAATTAATAATTGCTTTGAAAGATTACTAAAGACTTAAGTTTTTATAAATTTTCGAATTGAATAAATAATTGATAGAATTAGGCGTTACTTAGCGTAAATCCATATTAAGCAGGAAACCTAAATTATTTTGTTTATAAATATTGTCAATATATCTGTAATTCATCTATTTAGGGACACAATAGAAAAAAAAATCTTCTCTAATCAAAATATGATTTTTTTTTTCATTTTTATGTGTGAAGAATATAGGGTATAAAAAATAATCATTAAATGAAAAAAGCTATTCTGTGTTATAAAACGAATGTCGGAATGTCGCAAAAATGTCATCGAGACAGTGAGTGACTGATGACATGCCGTATTTGACAACTGACCAATTGACATTTGCCAATTGTTTTCAACTATTATTGGTTTGAAATACGCTTCTATTTAATGTTGTTTAAGTCATTTCCAATTTTCTTTAGCCGACGCGACTTACAAGCATATTGATAAAATATATTAAACAGTTTCAGAATAAACAGCAATAGGTATTTAAAATGTGTCAATATCTCTAATAACTATTAAAATGCTACC
>JANCMC010001844.1:0-12406 GCA_024363005.1 Charaxes varanes
AATTATTAATGGTGGGCGTGCATTTTTAGACTGATTCATCAATAATAAGGTATGGTTTAACTTATTTTACATTCCTATCACATTTACAGACATCTAAATATTAACTAATTATATATAGTGGCTATATTATATAAGCAGCATTATTTCCAAAGAATTAATAATTTATGTGTTGTTCCACATAACTTTATTTTCATTTATTTATTTAATTGCACATGATTATAATTATACATGCCCCGTTAGGACGTTGCAATTTTAATGGTTAAGTTTTGTATCGAAATTATTTCATATTAGTATAATTTTGTAATATATTAAAGTCGGAAGATGTCAAGAAAATTAGATAATTTTAATCAATTTTATTTTTTTTTCTATATATTTTAAAATATAACAATTACCTTGTGTACCCAAAGCCAATTAATTGATGTTGAATGCTCTTCACCTGTAAATTAAAAAATAAAATATTACAGCAAAATTGTTTAAAAAGAAGAGAAATAAAATGAGCCTTGTACTAGAATGAAACCTTTAATTAGTATTTAAAAAAATAAACACTTCCAAAACCACTCTTGCTATTACATTTTAAATAAGTTGAAGACGTCAAAGAGTATAATGTATTACTTTCATAATGAAGAGTTGTTAATAGTTTCTATATTTTTCGTCTCATATTCTTGATGAGTGTTTTATAAATATTTGCATATCTAGAATAAAATGTAAATAGTTACATAGCACATTATGAAGACTTGACTATTGTCATTCTCACAAAACTTATGTTCAGAAAATAACTCTATTCATTTGAGTTTGCCATGGTCATATTATTCAACATTTAAAACAATATAACATTTAAAAAACATGTTACTCATTACCTAAGTGTTTTATATAACTGTAAAAAGACTATGTCTTTTTAATGTCTTGGGTATAAGTACATCTTAATTCAATCATTCTTTATTTTTAGTCTGTTTAAATTTAAAAAGGTTAAATAGTATACAGATTTAGTTGCAGTTTTATCTGCAACTGTGTGGGCTTCAACATGCAATTCTAAGAAGAAAAAAACTGTTTGCACAAATTTGTTTGCTAATTTTATGAACATGTGAACTATGATAAACCTGCAATCAATCAATGTAAATCTAAAAATATTACAAAGTACTAACATTAAAGGCTATCTAGTATCTTCAAAAAACACTATTAAATTTTATCACAATATGACATCAGCTAGCAATTCAGCCATATTTGGCCACAGTGACTTATTTGGACAGGCATGTTAAAGTAGGAGTTTACCGTTCTACTCTTTGGTGGCTATAATACCCGATCTTATTGACAAAAGTTGGAGCAAAAAAAAAAAGTTATAATTTTAGATCACTAATGGTTGTGCCATCAACTCTTCTCTTTTTCGATCAAGCTCCATGATGCGCTCATTAACTAGCAAATAGACAGGTGTTAATATATAAAGGTGTTTAATCTACAGTTTTACATTTTAACAATACCTCTATAACCAAATGACGCTAATTTGTCACCTATATGTTAGATAAATATATAGAGTAGATAGTTAGATAACTAATGTGACTTGTGTAAGAAGATTTGAATATTGATTTTAGACTAAATTCACAATGGGATGTAAAATTGATTACGCAATTCATTCATACAAATTTTAAGGCAACTTTTTTTTTAAAATCAATTACATAATTCTATGATCAGACTTTTTAATGACAAAAACCACTACTTGAAATTCATAATGAAATCACTAGAATTAAAATTAAGATAATTTAAGATACATATGGACATTTCTCACTTCTCAACATCAACATTATCAACGTATAAGACTATGTTTAAAACTAAAGACAGCATTAAACACAATAATTACTAACATACAGGGATTTTGACATAATATTATAATTAACTAGTTCTTTCCCATGTTGCGGTTTCCGAGATTTTGTGTTAAGTGACCTCATTCTTTAATATTTATGGATTACATACATATACATCCTACGATACGGGCATCGAAGCAGGAGGGTACTAATGTGGGATTGTCACGAGTGCCAGCTGCCTTCTTCAGCACCTTCATGTTGAAAGGATCATCATTTCCAGACTCAAGAGCTAGCAATTCTTTCCTTTCAAGACCGGTGGCATGCTCCAGGGGATCAGGCATCACTAAGTAAAGAAAAAACAGAATATGTATTGTTTTTAATGCAAAGGAAGTAAATGTATTCATCCAGAGCATTTCCCAAACTTTTACCTGCTTTATACACCTTTATTAAGCGATGACCAAAATTTTTTTTGCATACCTTTGGGAAACACTGTAAAAATCATGAATTTTTTTTTTCATTTTGAGTACAATACTGCGACATCTGTAAATTCTGGGCAGATTATGTTTATCTTTTACATTACTCTTTTAATAAGAATTTTTTCAAAGAAAACTGGATCTGAGGAAGGTCTTTATAAAGGCAAAAATTTTTTTTTTGTTTTTGGTTCTCTTAGGGCAGTAAAATATCTGAAGGATCCACTGGTATCTTATAATAATTAATATTTCAAGCTTTTTATTAAGTATTTAGGTGTTTAAGAGTTAGATTGTTACACAATTAAAGTCATGTTTTATTACTGCACAATTATGATTGATTTTATAATTCCATTTCATTTAATTAGTTTTTTAATAGGTAAATTCATTATCATGAACTTAAATAAGTTATATTCAATCATATTAGTGAGAAAAACCCATTTCAACTAAATATAAACAAAAATGTATACACCCAAGTGGTTTATAATTCAAATTAGATATAAAGTACTATTACATAGACGGTCTAGTAGTTCATATTATCATAAGGAATTTTCAAGGAGATAAGATATAACCTACAATTTTGATTTCTAATTTCGTCAATAAATACGCAGTATTATTTAATGGTTACCAAACTGATACTTATGTTGTGGTCGTACAATTTTTCTTTTATAATTAATAATCGAAATATTGATTTAATAGTCCTTGTTTTTGCCAATGAGAAAAATCAATCGATGAAATGTGCCTAGTATATAGACGTTAGTCTTGTCATAGGAAAATTACAAATAAAATTTTCTTAGCCCATATAATTGTACTACAGAAATGTGGCAATTATGGGTTTGAAAATATGATAGTAAATAGAACTTTTCCAAATGTTTTGGAAAATTAAGGACACTTTTGACATTACGTAACGTAACAATGACAGATAAGGAAAGGTGTTTTAGTTTTTAAACCATGCTTACTTTTGTCTGCATATCCCCGTCGCGCAGTAGACGTAAGGACACTTCTAAGAGCATTTACGCGAACAATTTGTCTACACAAGGAGGCCATTTTCACTTTAATCTCACTAGACCGCTTCTCACGATAGCAAGTGGATTTTGGATTTTTTCGTAGGGTTGCCAAGTAAAACAAAACCGGTAAACATGAAAAATATTGCAAGTTTCGATTATTTATCATTCATTTCATAATTATAAAAGCAAGCCTATCTTCTTTTTAAGCACATAAATAAATTTAAAGAGATATTAACAGAGCGATCACTACTATCTAATATATGACAAATTACAAGAAATATGATTATTATTTTTTTAATTCCTTAGTAAAACATAAATATTAGGCGTACTAATATCAGATAGATTAAAAAGTCCCTAGAATCTATTTTGGTGTTGTATATTATACCTATAGTTTTGAAACGCAATGAAAATGACGCTATCTATAGTATTCAATGTTTTTTTGCGTAATTTTCCTCACTTCCACTGGTAAAAAAAAATGCATTACTATAAGGTTCATATTTTACTTGGAATTGTATCATCTCATATTATCGCTTAAGGCGGAAGTTGGATATTCTTTTTCTTTTGTACCCTGTTGTATTACTCTAACCTACTCCCCCTTTTTTTAAAAAAAGATAAGTTCATGTTTCTTCGTACTGAAATCTGACGGTAAACTTCAGGTATATAAAGCGCAAAATACAGTGGCCTCAAATCATAGACCAACCTTGCAAATGTTAATTTAAAAACAGATACCTTATGTAATTTAAACAAAGCCTCATGTTTCTTCAATGAAGAATTCAGAAGAAGAAGAGGTTCCCAAAAAAAAGGAATTGCTTATCCGTAAAGGTTGTTTACGGATAATAATTTTACGTGATAACGCCGAATGTTTTGGTCGATCGTGCCTCTCTATCGCTTGTTCCATGCTCTCGTTTGCACTCTCGGCTCAGACAGAACGTAAAAATGAGTCATGGTATTTCGTGCGTGCAGCCGGCATATCGATTTATAAGACGGTATCCACTCAAAAAACTAATGTAACGTTATGTAATGCTTCACCAGTTCACTGAGTATGTTAATAAAAACTTATATGGATCTTTTGACAATAAGGAAGATTATAATTATTGTTTTCATGGAGCGTTTTTTTAAGTACTTAAAATAAATTTCTAACTGAAATGTTTAACATCAAAAATAAAAAAAGCTTACTGAGGTATTTTTAATAGAAATTTAATTCACATTTATTTTACAAATAACCACAAATATGGTAAATACTGAAGTAATGTGCAAATTTTAATACTGGCTTAACGTAGAATTGTGTTTATATCATAAATATTGTGCTGTATTCAAAGCTTGAAGAAATATAATTTATAAAGTGTTCACTTACTTTTGAAGTACAACTTCATAAGCACCATTGTGATTTGAGAATTCAACGAAACCAAAAAGTGACACCAAAAGAGACAAAGATATTCAAAAGCAGGATTTAACCTGTGGGACAATCAGGCTTAGTCTCTTGATCGTAACGCACAATGCTGCGATAAGCGCCACAATCCAGTATGCCACGCTTGCCTTCCACCGCTGACGTAGATAGCTACTGAACAACAGACCATTCTGGATGTTAATCTTACAATTATGTCTCCGACATCGCATGCCGCAGAATAAAGAGTTGTGCGTTAGAACCAAGAGATCAAAGCTTGGGATAGAATACAAGTTTACAGTGTATCGTTCTTTGTCTCCTCTTTGATCGGGCTTTTGTAGTCAACTGTGAAGCCTTTAGATATAATCTCTTGTTTCATTTTTGTGCATTTATGTGTTATAATTAGTTAGCTAATTAATTTTAACATAATCGTTATTTGTCGCAATATCAAAAAAGTTTTACTTCAATCGTGCCCCAAGGTTACACTGTCGCATATTTTTTTCATATTTATTTGAATATGAACAACCATGGTCACAGTTAATTACAATTTATATCGAAGTTTAGTAATATATTTTATTTAAAACCAGTTCAAGTTTAAAAAATATTTCTCAATATCTGAGAATAAAATTTACTTAAAAACTAGAATAAAGGTTTTCGACGACAATTCGTAATTATAATCTTCATTAACGCATTTCCATTACATGTAGTCACGATCTGAAATGAGAGTAAGTATATTGTTACCTATTAAACTTTACATTCTGTCGTGATATCTTGACAAATAGAACTGTGAAATTCACTACTAAATGGAATAGAAAACCTTTTAAAGAAATCTAATATTTTAAGGTGGTATGCATTTGAATTCAATGAATGTAGGTGTTTTTCTACTGTTTCGCGAATGGTAACTCGTGTATAATGACAATGACCATTTTGGATAAAAACCAATAGTAACTTATAATTATTTAAGTTACTTACATACCTCCAAGTAGGCCCTGAGCCGTATAACACGTTTATCAGTAGCCAAAAAATCGGTTTAGTAATTAAATAAGAGTAAAATAAAATACTTCCTATTTAGGAATATATTTATATCCCTTTCTCGTATATTCCGACAGCTGTAAAAAAATTGGTTGTCTGTAAACTCGGTTTACGGCCGATGATTTTAGGGTTTAACGCCGAACGCGTAGGCCGATCGAGCCTCTCATGTGTAGCGTGACAATGAGCCATGCTTTTTCGTGCGAGCAGCCGCGTTCATCGATTTATACGACGTTGTCATGTCAAAAATCCGTTGTTATAGTATTAGAAATAGATTAAATACTTACAAATAACATAAATGCAATCTTTTGTCGTATTTTGTTTATTTTGTTGACGCACAGGATAAAAGACGATATCACTGTTGAAGAAAATCAATTTCTCGTACGACCACTTCTCTGAATAAAACAGCCTTTAAACGAATTCAGTCGAACATCAATTTCACCTTCTTCGAGCTAAAACACAATTGGATGTACAACACATCTGAAATACTATTTATATACAATATAGTTATGCAGAAGTATTTTTTGTCACTTCGTTTTTGGGGGCACACTGATTTTCAAAAGTTGAAAGTTTATTGAGTGAAGAAAATTTATTGTACTCCCTTCCCTCCAAAAACATTAATTTATTTATAAGCAATGAAATAAATTTGACCGGTTATTTTATGATATTGATGATATTAGCAGTGATAATTGTGTAAATAAAGTTTAAAAAGAAGTATTGCTTTTAATGAGTGGACTAAATTCTTTAATTTTATATAGTTTCGAAAATTGTTTGGGGACAGTAGGTGCCCCGCGTGCCCTCAAAAAGAAGACCAGGTTATACAGCACAGAATGCCATGATAATTTTATTACCGGATCTAATAAGTATAATTCCCTGTAACATGAAGGTGATACACATTCTCGGATACAACGTGTTCGAGCCAAACCGTTCATTTGATTACATGCACTGCTTTGTTCACAAGCAGTTTCAAACTCGCGAAATGTCAGTTCCTGTAAACATTTAATATGAAAGTAAGATTATTAAGTTTGTTATACTTACAATATTAATCTTTACGATAAGACATACAAAAACTCATACATACATTTTTTGGCGTATCTTTATACTGGTATTCTTTAAAACTAAAAGTAACGCCAGTTTTATCACTTTCACAATCATCATAAAATCCTAAAAGAAGCAACCAGCTTAACAATGATCCCATTCGCAACATTTTTAATTTTTATTCTTGATTCTCTGTATAATTGAACTGTTAATCAATAAACGTACCTACTTGTTGTAGAAACGAGCGTTACTGCGCATGCTTACATTGTTTTGGAACCTGTTTACTTTTGTCATTGTAAATTTACGATTAATTTGTAAGCTCGCTAGCCAATATAATATTTTGATCTTTGTTTTAATAGTGATAATATAAATATTATATATTCAACTAATATGTTATCCTTCTAATATAATTCGCGCCTTTCAAATTTCATTAACAATTGACAGCAATTAATATTTAATGATTTTTTTCAATATTGTGTGGCTGTAATCTAATGGCTTCCCGCGACTTTAACAATAATGTCATCAGTAGTTTACAAACATAAAATAAAATTTCGATTATTTATTAAAAATCGTAAAAGTGGCTACACCACTGCCACTAGCTGAGTACGAATTATGGAGATTCTAATATGGAGGATCATCTCAATGTATTAAAGTGTCCGTCGAGATCCGCAAATAAATGTGGCGCCACATTAGAATGAGGAAGAATTTTCAAGATTATTATTGGTGAATTAATTGCTACATTCATACTATACCGCGATGTTCTGCCAATACCCTTCCAGAATAGAGCATTGTGGTAGGTTCCCCCTTATTAATGGATTTCAACAGACATTTTAATACATTAAGATGGACCTCCTGCCTCCTTATTAGAATCTCCACAATGGTTAGGTTGACAGATGATTTATTGAATAATTGGTATTCGAAGCGCATCAAACTATCAAAGAGTAGTGAAGTAGTGAGTACTGAAGAGTGCTTAGCTAATCTGTGGACTGGACTAGTAAGAAGTCATGAAAAAATAAACCAAATGAACAATATTTGTGAGTACCACTATTCACTAATTCTACAGGTTCTGCTTAATTTTTGTATGAGTTTAGTTGCGTGCTGTGCCTTTGCACCATAGGTGCGTTAATTTGTAGTGCTGTGCTTTTACGTTGACCTAAGATATTCTGTTAATTGGTGTAGAAAGGATCATAATTCATCGAAATTGGTAAGTATTGTATAACATAATTTAATATTTTATTTAAATGCAGTGCTGTTACTAAAATGAGCAAAGTAATACATTTATTTTTTATTAAATTATTGCGTGACATTTTGATCTGCTTTTTTCTATTATACTAGTAGTGAAGGTCTATACTTGACAATATTGATAAAATATAAATTTGAATAAAATACTATTAAGTATCAGTTTGTTCGAAATTTTTCAAATTTTTAAAACCTGTTTAAACCACTTAAATGATATTATCTTTAAGGATTTTAAAGGGCTTGTATAAAATTTACTTAGTAAAAAGTAAACACTAACTTGGCTATGGCCCTTTATTATTAGTGCAATCTTAGTGCAAGTGTACTGACAGATTCTCCCTTATTTAAATTTAAACTTTATTGCTAGTGGGTATAAGGTTTATTTTTATTTTAATACCTTATATGTTTTGTGTTCCTTGAAGAATGAAAATGTGTAAATTTATATATTAATTAAAAGGTATTTTTGTTCCTTTTTTTGAGTAAGTCTTCTGCAAAACCTTATGTGCCTATTTTGCCTTTATGTGAGTAGTTAAAGTGTGTAACAAACTCTCATTCACATTTATCATATTAGGTAAAATTTTGTTGTAGAAATACGAATTTGATTATATTCTATTATACACTTTATTTTAATATTCTGTAAAATATGAAGTTGTTCAATAAATCTGAAACCAGATTTTATTGAGGTTTTGTAGGGTTTACTTGTTATTGACTGCTTTTAAACAGCTAAATATAAATATTTTGTGATATTTTGAATACTTTTTTAAGATATAAAATACCTCCTAAACCTACATCTGTGTTAAGTCCTAGGCACTGTTTGCTCTTTAACATGATCGACCCTGCAGCTGCACAATTGAATGCTAAGTTTGTCTCTCTCTATTGTCATTCTTTCCCTTTCGAATGAGCTCAAAGCAAGTTTGAGCAAACTTTAACTTTTAATACTTAGTATTATCCCAGTCTAGTATCTGGGTCTGCTTAAATTGTAGAGAATTTGGTTGTGGGACCGACTGCCATTTGTCATCGTTCTCAGAACCCTACAATCTCAGTAATCTCACAACTAATATCACTTAGTGACATTAATTGGGACCTGCTGGTTTACTAGCTTTCTGGAATATGGAGCTTGTCGGATATTTTAAAAATCAGTGTTGAGAGGGGTCACCTGTTTTTACCTCCTCTGCTAATTTGTTAACCAAACAAACTAACAACAGCCACTTTTATCTCACTGTTGAGTATAGGCCTCTCTCCGTTTATACTTTTTTTCCATCTTGGGCTAATGCAATTCAGGTTCAACCTGAGGTGAGGTGACAGATTATATATCAACCCATCTAAATGATCAATGCAAGCTAATCCAATAAATTAATGAACTATTTACAAAGCTATTTAATGAATAACATATTAATCCTTATGCAATTAAATATGCTAGATATGTTGTACATTTGATGCATAATAAAATTTTCCCTCTAAGCATAACTTTAAAATGAATATCTTTCTAGTTATGAGAGGTTTAAAATGTAGGGACAGAGTTCCTGGCTGTGTGTAGGGTAAGAAACCAATAGATGGCGCTATATTTTCATATGCAATAATAACAGTTAGTCAACGTTCAGGCTGAACTATGTTGCCAGTATTGCTAGTTTTTGTGCATGTTGTTAAGGTGGTTTTACACTATGTACCAGTCTTCAGATTTCTTACTTGCGCAATTTTTTATGGTTAAGGATTAAAATATTTTCAACATGTAAATATTTTGTGAGAAATCTTACTTCCAGAAACTATTTGATAAAATATTGATAAGTAATTTTTTATCACACAACAAATAGAAGGATTTTTCTTTCATACACTGAGAGATAAGATTAGAACCACTTAGATTTATTGTCTCTTAATAGCAATAGAGCTCTTAAAAACAGTAACTTCTGATAGAAAAAAAGTAAGGAGCAAAGTTATTTGTCAAAAGCAGGCAACGGTAGCTTGAATTTCATAAGGATTATAACTAATTTGAAGTCCATTTGAAGAAAGAAGTAATTTGTATATGTTTAAAATCTCTTAAGATGTTGTAATATCTTCTATTCTGGTATTCTCATGTTGGCACATAGAAGATATTACGTATTTAGGATTTGCTTTATCCATCTGCGTAAACACATCACAATTTATTTACACTAGACATCGCAGGCTGGTCGAAAATTGCCCAAAAACCTGTTTGGGTTCAACCACATCATCATCATCATTTTCTGCCCTTGATAACCCACTGCTGGGCATTGGCCTGCCTTTGTTTCTGCCACTCTCCCCTATCTCTCGCCAATCTCATACAGTACAACGACATTGTAGTTCGATTTACAGGAAAATAAAATTTGAAAGATAATATAATGCCAGAGCCAGATATCTCCATTTGAATGATCATTTCAATGATCATGTAGTGTGGCCGGGGTCTTTGTGAAGCTGCGCAAAGTTTTGTAGTACTTTGTAGTCTTCAAGAATAAAAATGTACAAACACTTTGAGTTATGTCTGGCTCCGGCATAATATTGAATTCATTAAATAAATGTTAGAAACTACCATAATTCAAAATATAACGCATAATAATGTCAAATTCAGCAGAAAATCAAAAAAAAAAAAAATTCTCCCAATCTTGAGTGAGCATCATTTCCAGAATATTTGGAAAGAGGCTAGCAACGCGTCAGTACATACATACATTCATACTTGCATAAATAAATAAATACATAAGACTATCAATACACGGTCGTCTGTTCCTAAGGCAGGCAACTTAATACATACAGTACATAAGTCGACTGATACTCCCATATTTGAGGCGAGAATCAACCGCAAAACCTTCACTACTGAAAGAAAGTTCATTGCCAACTGCGCCAACGAGTCAACTACCAGTGAATGAGTTATTCACAAGAAGTCACGAGATAACTATGGGTGTTTGCCATTAGGCGGGTTGTCCACTTGACTATTATGTTACTTAAAAATTGTTCTCTTTAAAGAAAAATATTCGGTGTGGACACACCTTAAGCACTAATTGCGGGGCGACGATGGCTCTATATCTGCGGTCGTGAGTATCCACGCCACAGTGTGATCCCGCTCACGATTCCGTGTAAAGGCCAAGGTGATGTTATGATGGGGGGCTTGAACAAATAAGGAAATCTATTCCTTGTATACGAGAAGGTCCTTAAAGCTTTTCCATCTAGCGTCGCCTTTTTTTAAGTAGGTCATATCCACCTCTTATACTAAATAAGATACATTTGTATAATCTGACCTTTGCTTGCCAATTTTTTTTATTAACAAGATTAATGCTGTGTGAAATGACTCGGAAATTATTGTATCGTCGGTTATTTGGGTTAATTATCTAATTTCTAAGAACCTTCATTATTAAAGAAACTCACTGGAAAGAAAACACGAACGAAAGAAAGAAAGAAAAAAGAAAGAAAGAACATTTACTTGAACGTTCCTTCTTTCTTGTCAGTACGGTGCATGGTCTGACATATGTGTATTTTTTACTTTTTTGGGATTTTTATTTTCAGGACGACTGAGAAGTTAAATTGAATTTAAATTTAAAGAGAACTTAAAGTTTTAAAAGATAAAACTTTTTGTAGAATTGACGAACTTAATTTATAATTAAAGACTGAATGCTGCATATAATGATTAAATGACGTGTTTTAGTTTCAATGATGATGAAGTTATAATATGATATTATAAATTAATATTTGCACACCTATTAATGGTAGATTGTGGTGAGGTTGTTGTTATGTAAAAATCTATGTATATAATTCTCATTCAAACTAATAAATGAATTTGAATTTGAAAAGAGATTCAAAAGTTTTCAACTTGATTTTTTACTAGTAAAGTATAAATTTTATCATGGACTTGAATACGGTAGTTATTTAAAAAGAAACGAATAGACTTCAGTTTAATTATAACGTAAGGAGAAATTAATTAACACGGGTACAATATTAAAAAATAAAACAGATTACTTATTTTGTAGCATATAGAGTACAAAATGTGTTAAAAAGAATAATGTATAACCTCCCAAAACGAGAAGCCGCCTAAGATTTATGGTGTACAGTGAATTATAATTGCTTTTTTAATTCAACCGCTTGCTCCTAAATGAATCTTGGTGGAGACGTCGGCTCTTTCATCCGCGATAAGCGTGTTCATACGTTCGGGGCTTATTTGTGCTTTTTGTTCCATGTTACAAGCGACACGGAATAAATTAAGCTACCGGACTTTGATGCGCCTACTTCCAGCGATAAGGCTGACGAAGGCTTTATTTATAAGGCTTTATTTGGTCCTTGATAACTCCCAATATAGATGTTCGTGAGATTGGCCGGTGTCGATTTATTCTTATTAGACTTTTTTTGTGAGAGTTTTTAAAAGGGTTTTTATCTTTGGAGCTTTTTCAGCTGGACAAAAAGCTTGGAGTGTTCAATATTGTCATATCTGTCAAATACTTTTTATTACTG
>JANCMC010001861.1:0-14924 GCA_024363005.1 Charaxes varanes
TCGGAACTTTATGTTACTAACGAACAACGATTGATTTTTATATATATAGATAGATACATCTATGGATTACTTATTGTGAAATAATTTGATATTGTGATAGATTTATGGTCTAATTTGTCGTTTACCGTTTTAGCCAGCACTTTCACAGAATGATTTGTCTTTTTTCATCAAATATTGAATCGTTGCCTGGATATCGCGGTAGAGGTACGGACTGAATTCCTTAAGCTGTTTGTATCAAATACCGACCATGCTAGGATAGCTTGGTCATTCCAAATTTAAGAGCTTAAATTTTGAATCGATATTTCGCTTTGTCGCCAGAAAGAATCCTATTGAATATATAGATACACGTTTGGTGCAGTTTACGATTTTTGAAACTATTTTACGTTTTTATCGCAGTATCTATAAAATGCTAGGTAATTCATGACGTCCCTAAATAACAAGTTATTTACGAAGTTAGCAATAATTGACATTCCCGCCTGAATTTGCGTTCTTAATTGACCCTATATCATACTAAACTGACGTAATAGAGTGGAAAGAATGCGTTCAATTAATACTAGCTGTAACTCGCGACTTTGTCTTTTTTGCAGGATCCTAATTATAGTTTATATATTAATACGTCAAGCAAAAACCATTTTGCTGAAATTGTGCGAACGGAGGGGTATAAAATTTGGTACAATTGTAGTTGGAAAGTGTGCGAATGCTAATACAGGGCAACCTCGATTTAACAAATCGGAGGGGAACAAGAAAATATTCGTTATATCAAGTAATTCGTTGAACTGAGGTTTGTTATGTTGAAGTTAGGTTGGTCTAAAATTAGTTATAAAGAGGTAAAAGAATAGTTTTACGAACAAAAGCGTGACGAAACATGTCGCGACATGAAACACATACTATAAGATTAAGAGTTATATATTGGTGGGAAGTTTATATAAAAGTTTTGGGGTGACAAAATTCGTTGATTAGAGGTATGAATACTTTTCTTGATAGTTGAAAATTCGTTATAAAGAGGTTGTTCGCAAAAACGTTCGCATTGTAATAATATATTATATATTGACTCTTATGGACAATTCAAGGTGATTACCAAGAATTTGTTAAAACGAGGAAGTCGTTATATTGAGGTACGTTATATTAAGGTTGCACTGTATTTTTATAAAAGATGATGTCAAAGCATAACCGTGACAAACGTCTGTTATATTAATTGTCAAATTTTATTTTTCTGTGTATTGAACAATCAAACCGAACGAAACGCGACAACAATACCATCACTTGACGTGACAGCATTACCACCACTTCACGTCGATCTCATGTGAGAAAGAGGTAGAACTGGTGGAGTGCTGGTGAACAATAGAGAATAATTACTAACTTCATTAATTAAATTAAATAATATCTCATTCTACTAATATAGTTCTAAGATTTTCAGTTCATTTTATTTACTAACACGTGGACCATATGATGTCTGATTAATAAAGAAATTTGAATTTGAATTTGAATTATTCATTGTGAACTACTTATCAAGTATTATAACTCAAATACCGTAGGCGTGAAAGCTTCATGTTTTGATTGAAACTCAAGGGATGATTTGTTAAACAAAGGAGAAAGTATTAAACATTTAAGGCCACTCCTGCCGCTAAATTGTGGCTTTATGTGGGGAATATTAAATAGCTTCTTCAGTAATTATGTTCTTCCAATTTCGCAATCCTTCCAACTTTCGATTAAGTATGATAATTAAACTTGCATTTAAAGAATAAAAGGCTTTATTTTCATACAGTTCTCGCTTGCAAAATCATAGCCAGCTGACTAAAATTTATACTTAACTTATCTAGTGAAAATAGTTTTATATTTTTCATCGCTAAATAATTCAATTCAAAGGCAATATCAATCAGGTGTCAGATTTTATTTTATTTTATGACAGCAACGCGAGAATAACGTATTTTTCACAGCATTCGAGAATGTTTAAAAATACGTTTTTTTACGAAAAGCTGTGTTAGCTCAATGGTGAACAGATACACTATTAAATAATTCTTGATATTCTTCTTTTTCAACAAATAAGGAAGGAATTTAGGATAGCATAAAGAGTATGGGTTTAAATTATTAACATTTTATTACGAAAGATAATTTTATACCCGTATTTAAAGGTAAGGCCATGAATATGCTATTCTAAGACCGATTAAATTAATATACTTGCTAAACTGCACCTCGTTTCGAAATTTACTCCGCAACTTATAATTAACTTTCAAACTTAATTTGAAAGAAGGGAAACCTTAAACTGTATTAAGAAAATTATTCGCTAATTAATTTAAAATCTTGTCTGATATGAAACAAACCTTGTCGGAATACGACGTCCTTTTTAAGTCTTTTTTTTTATGTTACAAGGGGGCAAACGTGCAGGCAGCAGGCACCGAAGTGCCTACCGGTGCCCATGGACATCTGCACGACCAGAAGGCCAGCAGATGCGCTGCCGTTGTCTTCTTATTTACATATGTATTTTTCACAACGCTCCAAGTAGATGACTTTTTAGTGTGTGGAAGTTAATTAGTAATACACCTTTAATGTAGTAGTTTTAGATGAATCTGTGTGATATTAAAGTAGTATTATAATTTACAATGTGTATATTTCATTTGTATAAGAGGACAAAAAAGTTGCGTCCTTATTTAGATATGTATTTTTTTTCAAACAGTGGAGTGTTGACTTTTTAGTTTTGTGAAAGTTAATTAGTCATACACCATTTATATTATAGTTTTAGACGAATTATTATCTGCGTGGATTAATTTAAGTAGTATTATAATTTATCAATGTATATATTTAATTAGTATAAGAGGAGAAACAAGTTGTCTCCTTATTTACATATGTATTTTTTACAACGCTCTAAGTGGATGACTTTTTAGTTTCGTGGGAGTTAATTAGTAATACGCCTTTTCTGTTATAGTTTTAGATGAATATTTATCTACGTGGATTAATTAAAGTACCATTATAATTTATCTATGTTTATATTTTATTAGTGTAAGAGGACAAATAAGTTGTCTTCTTATTTACATATGTATTTTTCACAACGCTCCAAGTAGATGACTTTTTAGTGTGTGGAAGTTAATTAGTAATACACCTTTAATGTAGTAGTTTTAGATGAATCTGTGTGATATTAAAGTAGTATTATAATTTATCAATGTATATATTTATTTAGTGTAAGAGGAGAAACAAGTTGTCTCCTTATTTACATATGTATTTTTCACAACGCTCTAAGTGGATGACTTTTTAGTTTCGTGGGAGTTAATTAGTAATACGCCTTTTATGTTATAGTTTTAGATGAATATTTATCTACGTGGATTAATTAAAGTACCATTATAATTTATCTATGTTTATATTTTATTAGTGTAAGAGGACAAATAAGTTGTCTTCTTATTTACATATGTATTTTTCACAACGCTCCAAGTAGATGACTTTTTAGTGTGTGGAAGTTAATTAGTATTACACTTATTATGCTGTAGTTTTAGATGAATATTTATCCGCGTGGTATTAAAGTAGTATTATAATTCACAATGTGTATACTTAATTTGTGTAGGAGGACAAACAAGTTGTCTCCTTAGTTACATATGTATTTTTCACAACGCTCCAAGTAGATGACTTTTTAGTTTTGTGAAAGTTAATCAGTAATACACCTTTTATGTTGTATTTTTAGATGAATATATAAATATTTATATAAAAACGCTATAACAATTTTCTTTTTTTACAAATTTTGCTTTAAACAATTTCTGCTATAAATACTAAATGTGTGTTTTCCTTATTGAATACAAAGAAATGAAATGTATACCTACGGCTTTAAAACCTGTTCTAAAAAGGCTTACTACTATTAGGCTACTTAATATTTTTGGGATAGGCGAATTTTAAGTGAAATTAATATAATTATTCAATAGTAATAGGCCCGATACTTGGAGAAATTTTGTGATAAACAAAACAAGGTTATACCACTACTGCACATCACACATTTTACTTTTTACTTACTTGGTATGGATTCATTTTGTATTAAATTATTAAATGCACGGAGTTTAAGTACTCGAGTATGTTAGTATTAAAATAACGAAGGATTCACTGAACTTGTGTGACACTGACTGAAACACAATATAAATTAAAAAACGAATCGTAACGTCCCACGTCCAACACTAATATAATATTAAACGTAAAACGTCACACCTTAGTATGAAATTGGCAATGTTGGTACTTGGTAGTCAAGCATATTATAGTGTTGCACATTGTATCGATTTTATAGATAACAATGCCGATTATCATATTATGTACTGATATCGATTACTTAAATATAATTCTTGTTTTAATTCCCTATGGTACTGCCTTGCCTTACCCAGTATTAAGAAATATCCTTTGACTATATTGATAACGAGTTACATAAATTTACTCCCAATTCAACCTGCCTATAAAAGTTTTCAGTCTAAAGTTGCCATAATGTATTCGAACAGTCTTCGTTCGTATTCACTGTCGATATAGGAATTAATATCGATGTTGAGTCGTTAAAACCGCCCACACTATTGTTTCAAATTTCAAACTTAATAAAATAATACAATGACGTTAGCGCTTAAAACAAAAACAGAGGCTGTATTCAGTTCAGTCACCGTTTCTTCCGGGAAATCCTAATACTGTATTACTCACACTACATTCGTCATGCTCTTCTATGTCGTCACAAGATTTCACAATTGGTTCAACTCCCATTCTTATACAATTACAACACTTGCTACTCGTTTGACTATGTCTACAAAAATAAACTATGATGTTCTTATTATAGTGATATCATTTCATTTTCTATAATTATAATAATAATAATAAATTCTTCATTTTGGATTATCATCCATATTGTGTTAGTATGTACAGGTAGTGCCTTAACCTATTGTTAGTAAAAAATACAGAAAAATACTAATTTCGTGTCCCAATATCTGCATGCGGTTGAACTTTATTGCCGACTCAGAGCGAGCAATTATTGCTACATTTGGGTTTTGAAAATTTAAACCCTTACTGCAAAAACATACAGTTTACCATTGAAACGATAAGGAGAAGAGGAAAATAAAAGGTGAAGGTCGCTAAAGTACTCCATTATTTTAAACACTTCTAAACTTAACTTCTTTCTTAACTTCTTCTTTATATAGGACTAGCTGTGCCCGCAATTTCGTCCGCGTAAAATTAAATAAACAAAAAATTCTATTTTAGCGTGATGCTATATAGTCTATAGCCTTCCTCGATAAATGGGCTTTATAACACTGAAATAATTTTTCAAATCGAATTATTCGATCCTGAGATTAGCGCGTTCAAGCAAAAAACAAACAAACTCTTCAGCTTTATGTACTAAAAAGTTCGTATAGATGTAGGTAGATTAGATAAATTTTGATTTTACGTAAATTAAATTTGATATAACAATTTTTAAAAAGTCTTAAAGGCTTTAAGTATAAATCTGCGCCTTCTTACCAAATACCAGCAACGTATTTTTATTTATTCCAATGTTAATAAGAATTACAATTTGTAATTATAAATATTTATCTGTGGAAACTTAACTGGTCTATGTATTAGTTTTATTAGCATTAAGTTTATGTAAAACGTGTAGTGTATGCTTCCCTTAAAAATAAATAAATAAATAAATAATGTGATTAAGATTTAATGCCAGGGTCGTAACCTCTGAACAAATATCATAACTTAAGATATATTGAAAGCGTGAAGAGCTCCACCTTAATCCGAAATAGAATAGGTTTAATCAAAAGACGAAGTTATTCTTAATTCACGACTCCAATCTTTAAGGTTCTATTTGGAGAGAAATTTCCGATTTTATAGGCAATTTTCGATACGAAGTGTTTTCGCGAAGTTATCCGACGGCGATTGGTTGTAATACAATATTTTATTTACAAGAAGCATCCTAGCCTAAGCGTATAAGACAGTATTGGTTATAATATAAAATCCTCGTATCACACCGTACAACGTTCGTCTTTGAAGGCTATTGTAAACAATAATAGAAATAATTTTAAATACTCCGAATATTCTCGCTACTCAGTCCAGATAAGACTGAAGTTTGTGCTAGGAGTGGACACAACGATAGCCAACCGGTTTCGTGAATGAATCGCATCTCTAAGGTTTCACAGACCACTCTTATATCATTGAGTTAACGATCAAATATTTTACATAGAGCTTTGCTTGCGTTGATGTCATTTGATAGAGCTGTTAAAAATATTAGTTTCTAATGCATTTAAAAGAAAGAAAGAGCTATGAGAAAGGGCAACGAGTGCGTTGTAATTAATGTAGCAACTGTGTCCGTAATGAGGTTACCGTCGGTTCGGCACTGCGTTAGAAGCGGCGAACACAAATAGCAGGCAACCGCGGGCGTCTAATGAAAGTCGGTGGTTTTTCCATGATTATTCATGTCCCTCAGCTACCTCGGGTTTCAGATTCGTGGTCCTACTTTGGTGTTCACGTTTACGCTTAAACTTTGCTACTGTTGAACAGAAAAACGTGGTAAATGTAACAAAAAATAGATATTTTTATTTTATATTATACATTTTCCTTCAACTTATGTCTCAAAGATTTAAAAGTTAAAGATGTAGATATATTTATTGCGAAAGTTGCATTTACATAAGTTTTTAAAAATTCTTTAATTTAATTTACAATTTTACATGGAATGGCGTGCAATATTTTTGTTTACAATAAAGAACTATTTCTTATTATTTTAAATTAAAACACTTTAGAATTTAAATTGGACATCTTATAAATTTCACTCAGGAAGATCGATAATCTTAAATAAATAAAAATATTTTTTTGTGGTTAAAAACTTCAAAAACCTATGTCATTTGGACCACAGACTTTTCTAAAGCGGAAATTTGTGTTTTCAATAATTTTAGTAGCTGAAAACTTGTGAACAATTAAATCTAAAATTACAGCTATTACATTATTTGGGTATGGTTAAAGATGGCACATAATAATTAATATGAAATGACCCCTTCATTTACGTCTTTTCAATCGACTTCAAAAAGGAGGACATTCTCAATTGTTGTATTTTTTTATGTTTGTTACCTTAGAACTTTCGATTGGGTGAATCGATTTTGATCATTCATTTTTTATTCGAAAGCTGGTGCTTCCTGTGCCATTTCAACTGTTTATGTTTTGATAAATAGAAGATGGTTTTTTTACAGAAAAATTATTATCTAAAGAATAACGAAAACAAATCAGAGTTTACTTTTATTGGCCCATTTGGCCAGTTAGTTAGTTCTGTCAGCTTACCGTCGCGCGGTCGGTCGGAGCGCGTCTCATTGAGATACGGTGACCTGAGAAAATCGCGACTCCACCCACATTATCATGTCCCCGACCCCCAACCCTCGACCCCCGGCCCCCAAACCCGGTTGTGATTTGGTGATAATTATAATCAACTATCTGTACGCACGTATATTTACAAAACACAAAAACGACACATTAAATTAAAAGGTAAAAGAGAGGTATATACAAGAGAAAATTGCAACAAAGAAAACTGGAAATAATTAGCACGGCAAAAACGTTTTCCCTGGCCTAAAGTCAAAATCGTAGGCCGAAAAAAGAATTGCCGGTCGCGTCTTCATAAGAACAATGTATAATTGACGCGACCGGCCAGTCCGTTTTGAAAAGATATGAGGATGAATACATATGTGTCACCACAAACTTGCTTTTAAACAAAAAAGAAATCCGCCTTATAAAAACACTAAGGCACAAACAGCTGCCTACAAAGCGAAGTAATTGGTAGTTTTATACGATTTATTAGACATCTACTGTACACCTACTGCTGTATGTGTTGAAGTCACTACCAAGCGATATAGGTTCCCCGCTAAACCGATGGCACCGACTTTGTGTCTACAGAGCCTTAAGGGACCGCAATCCTCAGTATTTGGTATTAATTTAAACTTTATACGTCTACGCGTTCCTTAAAACAACGGTGACAGACAGACAGCCAGACGGATGACGATGTGATCGCATAGGGATCTTTACAAACAGGCACTTCAATTCTATTTATATGAATAGATTCTTGACCATGACCAGTACGATTACAAGATGCACTAAAAAAGGTTCAAAATCCGACTCTAAATGAGTAAAATATGTTTTTTTTTATAATTCATATTTAATTTATATAGTCTCTTCATAATGATTAAATTATATATTAAATCCAACACAGTTGTTCGCAAACGTGATTAATCTGCAGCATTACTGGCATGAAAAGATTAGTGATGCAATCCAAAACTAGATAGCGCTGTACGAAGTTACCTCGCGCTTACACTTTGTTGGCTCCAAACTATACAATCTATAAGATTTTATTATAGCTTCGCTCTTCCATACAATGTATTACATGAGGAATCTCTCCTGAATAAACAATTTTTGAAACTCGTACACTTCTGTACGAGATATTACATAACGAATATTAACTACAACATGCATTACATTTTAATTTACAAATCAATTAAAAAAATAATATGACGTTATATCATACACATGGCATTCAAGATTTAAGGAATTTATACTTAATACTGAGACGAATTTCTTAGCATTCCATAGATTCACCGTGCGGGTGCCGGGTCCATCGCGTTGCAGAGGAAGGAACCATACAAGGACCCTCTATTTCACGGGCCTTCTGAAACACGGAAGAAGTCGGGTTATTTGAAAACCAGTGTTAGAATCGGTCACCCCTCTACTACCCGGCCACGATAAAAGTTACTTAACATAGTAGTCTCATCAAATTCCGGCCGCTGAGTAAGCTACGACCTCCTCCTTTTCCTATATAACCGTTTTGTTTAATTAATACCAATGCGTCATGTTTAAACGCAATGTAACGGAGAAGTTTGTTAACGAGCGCGCCTTCCGCTTTGTTCCGTAATCTACTACTTCCGGTGCGAACTTTGTCTATTGCTCTGTTTGTTCTAACGGTAAAATTCGAATATAGCAGAAAAAGAGGGCATTATACGTTTAAGTTACTTTTACTATAAGTATTCGCCCAGTCATTATTTAAAACCATTTTTGTTCAAAATTGAGTTTTTCATAGTCCTAAAATATTTTTTTATTTTCTAATTTTTATACTTTTATTTATAACGTCTAAAACTATATAACATAAAGTCTCGTACCATTAGTTTTTGAATAAAAAATAAATTATATAAAATAGAAAAAAAAAACACTAAACTGTTTTGTCTTCGTTTAAAAACTGTTTTCAAAATTTTGTTCCTAATGACACCATACTATAAAAAATAAAAAATAAAAAGAAACAAAATCTGACAATAAACATAAAGGAACTGCAAAATATGTACTACAACTGCATGCAAATATGTAGAGATAAAATTCTGTAGCGTTTTAACTCAGCCTATTTACATATTATGTATCTTTTTATATACTAAATCGCTGATAATCGTTTGAGTTAGAGTAAATATACCGTCACAAATATTGGTATTTGGGGAAACGCGGCCAATTACAGCAGCAATCAAATGTTACTTACTCTGTTTGATCACGGCTCCCATTTGAAATGGCAAAGATCAAAGGTCAAATTAAACCGTTTAAATAAATCCCTAAGCGATTTTAAAAAACGCGGGTGTTCATATAAAAATATATGTACTAAATATAATTAGTATTAGTTTTTTGTTGATTTGATACCATCTTATTTCATTGTCGCAGTTCCCATTATGTTTTCTTTTTTTTCTTTTTTTTTAAAGAATATTAGGAATAATTTTTAGGTATGTCTAATATTCCCTTTTTCCTCTCCTTAAAGCCTAAATTGAAAGCTTGTATTAGGAGTGGGTGCGACAATACCCCAACGGGGGTGGGGTTTGAACCGGGTACCTTCCGGATTGACTCGAGGTGGGAATCGAACCGACGACCCCAGGAGCGGAAGGCAGGGTCACTGCCCACTGCGCCAACGGGCCAGTCCTATTATATCCCAACTAATAATTATTATATGGGGCATTTCATGCCAAACTGACAAGGAAAGAAAAGGTGAGGTCTTGCAAATTATTTATATTTCGGTCAGTTATAGTTCTAGTAAGCGTAAATGTATTGCTTCGTTATGGGCTTGATAATAAAGATTTCAAAATGGAAGGGAATTTTTCAGAAAATATTTATGCTATTTATTTATTAACGGTCCAAACGGAGCGGGGCTTACGCAAGCCAGGCTCCTCGTTTTTGCCGTATTCTGAACCCTCTGAGAAAATTATAAATATTGGTTAAACAGTTTTGGAAGGTAAGAAATCTTGTCCTCTTTTTGAATCTTTCTTCGAATAGGAAAAATATCAAAAAGTTTTTGTGATATATAGATAAAATGAAAAAAAAGGATAGCTGAAATGAATCATTACCGATGCTTCCGAGCGTTACATTTAAAATTTCTGTACTATTTCGTATTTTAAAAGTAGTAAAAATTAAAAACCTTTTTAATGCTACGTCATTGAAATGAAATTTATTTATATTTTTTTTTTGGAAAGAAGAAGATATTCTTTCTCGTACTTATTCGTATTTGTATTTAATTTATTTTATTGAATACAAAATTAATAAAGGATTTCGAAAAAAATAGCATTGTATTTCCTGTTTATTCTAGTCATATCTTTAAGTAATAGATTATATCTTTAAAAATAGATTAATAAAGAAAGAAGGAGACGCTGTAGCAATGGATGAGGTGGTGATGGAAATAGAGACTGATAAGACTGCACTGCCTGTTATGTCACCTGGCAACGGCACAATCGTCAAAATCCACGTCAAGAGCGGCCAAGCAGTTAAATCGCAAGAACCATTATTCTCGGTACAGTATAAACACCCCTATTACCTGTATACTACTACTATTTATAACGAATACGTACCACGACAATTCATTTCGATTTGTCGATATTCGACTCGATATCGATCCATATCATAAGATCCATAAGAACCACACAGATTCAAATCCACTCGTATGCTTGAAAGTAGACGCTAATTCTTATTAGATTTTATCTTAATCCTTTAATAAAGGATGCTTTTACAGGTCGATGTAACCGGTATAGCTCCGGCCAAGCCTGCGGCTGCGCCAGCACCTGCGGCTGCCCCAGCACCTGCGGTATTGTCTCTCATTACGCTTTTGGTCTATTGAAAATATTAAAAAGATTTTGGATTTGAAGCAGGCACCTTCGGATGTCAACTGTTCTACTTCGAGGCTTCAAAAAAAAAAAAAATTATCTAATTTAAATCATAATAGTCCTTGATATAAGAACTTCCCAAATTCCCTTCGAAACAATTGAAATTAAAAATATATAGGTTTCGTATGCAACTTAATGTCTGTACATATACTTATGACTGGCCCGTTGGCGCAATGAGCAGTGACCCTGCTTCCCCTCAGGGGGATGTGGGTTCCATTCTCGCCTCGAGTCTGGGCGTGTAACAAATGTTTGTTACTTAAAACACAATCCGTGTGTCATATGGTCATATGTATATCCTATAGTCCTACTCAATCCTATCTAAAATATTACTTTAAATATATTATTAACTACTCCATAAGAAATGGTAACAGTAGAAAGTTTAATTCGTTCGGTAAGTCGAACGCCATTATCAAGTAAAAAATATTTACTGCTATTCTCAATAGTTATGTTGCTTTTCTATTAAATTTCCATCGCACGTTTCGCTTAAAAGCATTATTAGGAGTTAATCTGCCAATTTTACAGCTGTGTTTGATAAAGAATGAGGTGACATTTCGTCAATATTAATAAAATGGCCAAGAGCGTGTCAAGACACGCTTATATAGAAGGGTTCCGTATCTGATACGCTATAAACGTATTTGTTAAATAACTCCAAAAGTTGTAGTCCGATTTCGTTCAGAATAATTTTCCTAATGAGCTTTTAGCATGTTCTATTAACATGGAAAATTTCAAGTCTCTAGGTCTAATAGTTTGGAAATGCTAGGGGGCGACCACATTCCGGGCAGACAGGCGGATGGACGGACAGAGCGAAATTATAAGGGTTCCTTGTAGTACTACGGAACCCTAAAAAGGCTGCCAATGAAAATAGCTTCATTTATCATTTGTTTATTCATTCAATTGCACATGTCGACAGTACATAACATGTCAACAGGCATAGTAATTTTTATGCCATCATCAATGGCATAGTAATAAAAAATAGAGAAGATCATCATCGAAATTTCATCATCTGCGAACCTTCCAGTAATGCAGATGCTTATGGGCGTCGGTAGTAACTTAGGCGAACCGCCTGCTTTGCCCATTGTAATATATAAATAAAAGTTTGATTTCATGCGGGCCATATAACTCGACTGGCGCGTTGGCGCGGTGGGGATTTTTCTAACCGCGTTGTTTAATTAATTTCTTTTTGGTTAAATTATTGTGAGAACGTTATATTTAACGTTATTTTGTAGTTGGTTATTTATTTTTTTTTAATTGAAAAAGGATCGAATCTGCAAGAATACTCTATAAAGTATTGAACAGGTTCTCATTGGTGTGACATTGCTAAACTACTAGCTATTGTGGTTAATATACCTCCCGTTTGGTTGCTCACAAGAGTAAGTATACTTTACTAACCACTTCACTGATACCATATTTAAAGCCTCCAACAACTTTAAAAGCAGCTTGGAAAACAATGTTGTAACATTAAACTGCAAGCTCGTCGCGCGCCATGCATAGAGATACTTGCTAACAGCGAACTACGTTAAAATAATACATGTGTGATTATAAAGCTTCCGCCAGTTCTGGCTACAACTTCGGGAACAATATCATAATGGACGCCCGAAACATTTACATGCAGCGTGTTGGATACAGAGCTAATTGCGTTCAAGTTAATTAGTAATTAATAATGAACTCAAAGCATTACAGTTGATAACTTTACAATTTAGACTCTATCTCTCCCTCTCTCTCCCTCTCTCTCTCTCTCTCTCCATCTCTCTCTCTCCCTCTGTCTCTCATAGATCTATCTTGTCTGAGAATCGTGACCATTTCTATGGCTGAGTTTTCATTTGGCTTGCGACAAATCAAATTTCTTCGCGAGGTTTTGCCTCTTACCGTTTTTAAATTATTACATAAAAATATTCCAACTTTATAACCTTTCAGTTTTAAACACTAAAACCCTCCAAATCCATATTTCACATATAGAAATATGCTGGTCTCTAACTGGTCTCTAAAGATCTATAGGTAGTCAATAATTGACTAGAAGCTTCAGCATTATTATAGCTGATAATTAAAGATTTTAAACGTAAATCTTCGTGGTCTAATAATATTATGATCTATTCTATATTAATTTTATTCCTACTAGCAAGTGCATGGAACCCAGTGATAGAACTGTGCGCCTCTCGCCACCGTGGTAGGACTTCAAATCAAAAAAGTGACTTAGTAAGTGTAGTTTGTCGTGCAAATCATGTGGCTCTCATAAAAAGACAGAGGATAGACAGATACTGCCCATGACAACTTGACCAGACACACCACAGCCTCCGCAGTCCAGTCGCGACCACGATCCATGTAACTGGATCGAAATATCGATAAATCAAAATTAATTATCGTGGTACGTACTCGTTATAGGCAGATCATAATATACCTGATAGATGAAGTAGGGACTGTTTCTCTAACCAAGCGATTTCTGGCGTGTTGCGGAAACATATAAGTGGATCTATAATGCAGCATAGTATCTATATGATTATCTATAATTTAGTTAAAGTCCATAGTATATTACAGCCTGTTGTTACCCGGTGTACCCGGCGGTTGTACCCGGTTCAAACCCCACCGCCGTTGGAGTATAGTTGTACACACTCCTAATACAAGCTTTTAATTTAAGCTAAGTAGGAGAGGAAAAAGGGAATATTAGACATACCTTAAAAGTATTGTTTATAAAAAATAAATAGATAAATAAATAAATAAATAAATGGAGAGAGAAGAAAAGATTTCAGGGGAAGTCATGTCACGTAAGGATGAAAATCAATTCCATAGAGCTCTCGTCATTTCAATGAATTCAACTATTCACACCTATAATATACCCACTACTAGTCTATTTCTCTGTAAAGGTTCACAATTCCGGCTACAACTGAAAACAATATCAACTAAATGTTGAAACTGCACGTTGAACGCATGTCATGCATAGAAGCAATTATTTAGCCCAAACTTACAATAACCGTGGTTACTGTATTTGAGTCCGGAGTGCATTTGAATAAAGCTCTCCTCATTTTACGTACATTTTACTATAGTAGCAGTCCGATTTTGGCTTTATTGTATTTTAGCAGTATCGTTATTGTTTTAGCGTTCTTTTGGGTTTCCGTACCTAAAAGGAGAAGAAGGAATATAGGATCACTTTGTTGTGCGTGTGTCCGTCTGTCTGTCCCTATTTCTCAGGATTGCGTAGTACTAGAAAGTTAAAATTAGTACCATATACTGAAGTCTGCAGTCCCTTGAAGCTGTAAAATAAACAACTCTCTGAGTGTAAGCAATCGAAAGATATGGCCGTTTATGTTTCATTTCCCATTCTAGTATATTCGAAATGGGAATCATAATTTATAGGGTACTTCCCGTTGACCTAGAAATGCGCAAATTGGCAAGATGCTATATTTTGAAGTATAAGGATAGGAAAAAATTTGAAAACCATAAATTTTTAGTTACGAAAAGAAATCTTACGATACGTATAAATCTTATGCTAATCTAATAAAGTGTAACGACATTAGAACGACTTTAGAATCATGTAACCAAATGTACTCAATTCTTGCGAAATTTGTTAAATAGACCTAAAGGTCTACTTGTCGGTGTCTTCTTGGAATACATAAAGTGGCGTGGGCTTGTATAGAAGGATTTCGTATCTGAAACGCGATGAAGGAGGAGGAGAAGGAATTTGTTAAATAAAAGTTGTTGTCCGATTTCGATGATAATAAATATCGTAAGGAGTTTTTGCATGTCCTATCAACTTGGAAAATTTGAAGACACTACATCTGATTGTTTGGA
>JANCMC010001861.1:15024-133566 GCA_024363005.1 Charaxes varanes
AGAAATCTTTAAATTTATGTAACAAGCATATAATCTTATGCTTTTTAATAGCTATTTACAATTACATATTCTTAGTAAATTTGACAAATTAATCACATTAAATGTCATAACTAACAAAATAAGTTGTTATTTAGTGATGATTCTCATGGCTACGCTTTGACACTATCTTTTAGTAAAATGTATACATGTGTGTATAAATCGTTTAGCATTGGTGTGCGTGTGGTTTTCTTTTAATAGTGTAATATATTTATAATACATATTTTATAAAAATATACTTATTCGCTCATTCTATTTATATTATTAAATAAACTATAATTGTTTATTTATAGGATTACATATTCCGGCGTGCGCACAATTTTCATAAAATCGTACCGAGAGTTTTTGCTTCACACATTAATACATAGATACTAAGTAGTTTAAACAAGAAACTGTTAGCGATAATAGCTGGATTTTATCACAATTATCAAAACCTATGCAGACTAAATCTCATTTAATATTGACATGTATTTCTTCTAACGTACATACATGTAGAAGCTCCTAAAGGCGATCAAATTCCGTTGAGGAAAATATTAAAAAATATTGGTATTACTTTGACCGGGCTCTTATATGGGGTTTTTAGATAAGCGAAGCGAGGCGGAAAATGTTTACCGTGGGTGGCTCTATACGGACGTTACGTAATTTCCCTTCCACAAATGATCCTTGCTTAAAAGGCGATTTAGGCACCGATTCGTGATTTTTCTTTAATATCACGTGATTTTTTTTTAATTTAACAAAGAGCCAAGGCTCAGACAATTCGCCCGTGTGACTACCAACGACCATAGCACTTGATACGACCTTATCCGTTATTAGTTTCTCTCGCGCTGAGCTCAGTCAGCAAAAGTGTTCCTCAACTTCTAGGGGCCGCAGCATGATTTTATAAAAAAGTATATTTGCAATACTAATACCCTAATGGCGTCAGAGTTTGAATCTTGCGGATTTCAGTCCATCATTTCTACCATTAAATAGCCCAAAAACATACTGAAACACATTTTAAAAATCGAACTGTGGTGGGCTGTTAGCGTTTTCATATCAAGTATACCTCCATTTATTACAGTAATATAGATGTTGCCCTACGTTTCAACTGTAACTATGGAATAGATTAGTGCGTCAATCAACTGCAACAATGCTTTGTCTTGTAATGAGAGTATATTAAACATGTCCCACACAGTTATACAGTATGTAACAAGGACTTAGAACTGTTTTTTAGCTACATAACATTTTAACGAGACAGTTTACAATAATTAGTGAGCAAATAGCATAGTAAGACCACTGGAGCATACATTAATGTAGTACAATATAAACGAACATAAAATATGACAAGACAACTTTAATGACAACATAACAAATGAATCATTCAACATAACATATAAATAAAAAATTTACTTTATAGTAATCTTTACGAATAACCTTTATAGAGTCTATCTCCTGATGATGCTTCGGTGTCGAAGCGAAATGTGCATTGAGACATATCGGAAAGTCAGTGTAGTGCTGTGCTTTGATGGCGGATTCGGTGGCGCAGCATTACACCGATTTTCCCTCGTATTTATTCGCGAATTTAAGCAAAGGAGTTTAGTATTGCATGCAAACAAACACATGTAATTTGCATTCAGCATTTATTTTAAATATATATCATAGTACAACTTGTTTACCATTAACTATCCATTAATGACTATTGAAGCAAAAACAAGCAATATATTAAGCTAGTAAGAAATTACTCTGACTACATTCTGTCCCGCACTCAAACCAATGTATAATATTTGAGAATTATGCACTAAGTTCCAGCTTCAGTGGAATTCTGTCAGAAATACATATTGCAGCTGGAGCAAATTACAAATTTTGATGCATGAAATTTATGTCTAAGATGTTACTTTATAAGGACTTAGAAGATAGGAGATTCTGAAGTAGATATATATGAATTGTTCATGAAATGAACTTAAATAATTTTAAACAACAAAGTAGGTATAAGCTTCAATAGCTCAATGGTCGATGGACAGATTGACGCCAAAAATGTGCTTGTTACATACCCTGACTCCGTTGGGCTATCGTTATAGCCACTCTTAACCCTAGCTTTTAAAAAAAAAGCTTAAATTGTTAAGACAAATCCACATACTTTTATGAACAATTCATAATTTCAGTTATAAAATGCTTGTTATAAGACACGAGTGTAAATTACGCCCTACACACATCATATCCAAGCGTTGCTCAAAGTGAGACATTTTGAACAATTCATAATTTTAGTTCAAAAATGGATTTTTAATAGATTTAGCGGATAAACGAAAAAACTGAACACTGTTGATCAGCGTCGCCCATGGACACCTGCAGAATTAAAAGGTCTGGTTATGCGTTGTTGGTGTTTGAGGAATTTAATAATTCGTCCTTTAAAAACCGGATGTCAAAAGATTATGGGAACACCCAGGAAGACAACTGATAAATTATTTATGACTGTTGACTGAAATTAACTGGCCCATTGGCGCAGTGGGCATATATAAAAAAGGTAAAAATTACTGTATTTTTTTAAATTTCACTGACATGTTTACCAAACGAATTATATTCCAATCGATGGTGAAATATACACACAACATGCAGCATATAGGTTGCCTAGCTTTTCTAGTCTATTACCCGGTTGCCGCGTACAAACAAGTTAATATTAGTAACTACGCTCATGTGTTTACCACTCGATGAACACTAGGGCAGAACGTGTGCAGGGTCTGAAAAAAATATTTCCCGGGAAATAAGAAATGCTTAATTAAAGACGAGTGAATTATCCTCGAAAGATAGATTATTTCCATGTCCGAGGAGCAACTTACGCCATTGTTAATAAATGTTATGAGAAGCGTTGCGACGTCGACGCCGCCGCCCGGCGGGTCTTTAGGATAAACCCATTCTACCGGCGCCAGTAGCACTGTAATACCAACGATGCACAGCAATTTTACCCGGTGCACGGTACGTTCTCACCGCCACAACCGTTCAAAAAATATTTGAAAAGATATCTAACACGGAAGTTATAAATGGGTTATCCCTAATACTGCACGAGAAAGCAGCGAATTGGTGGCAAGGGGTTAAATCCGACGTAACCTCGTGGTCGCAATTTCAAACTATATTGAGAATAACATTTGCGCCAAGAAAGCCGGAGTATATCATCTATTTAAAAATTTATGGCGAAAAACAGGAAGCAGGCATACCAAGTGATACGTTTATCACAACAAAGAAATTGCTCTACTCAGACCTACCATGTCGGGTCCAACTGACAAAGTAACAGCAATTGGACCTTGTTTACGGACTGTTAAACATCCATATCAGAGATAAAGGCTCTCGTGAAAAATATAACAGTTTTGAAGACTTGCTTAATGAAGCCCGTAGTGTGGAGATTTTAGACAAAGTGAAATCTACAACAAAGAAGAATGGAGATAATAGAAAACAATCGCATTCTACACCAACTGATAATAACGCGACCAAAGAGACCCAGATGTAGTTTCTGCAAGAAATCTTCAAACACGTGTTGGAAGATTATCGGAAACGCAATAATATTATCGATGGTAATATAAAGCTGCAAGTACAGCTTTCAACTTCAGCTATAGCACCCACCTATGAAGCATAGTTCTCCCCTTATGGCTGTGGTACTTCCTGGAGTCTATCGGAGCAAAGCAATTGCAAAATATGCATTCCAGCACAAGGATGAGTAGGGTGAAAACACAAAGCGTCTCGGCTTCTCTGACTTGCGCACTAACACGTACATCCTATCTATATGTATGTATTTATATATTTCTAAAAAAAATATATTTGTGTATAACAGGCGTCTGTTACCTATAACACAGAAACAGTACCTTAGGAACAGACGTTCGTGTGTCATATAGTCCTGTATATATTTATTTATATTTAAACTTAAGGTTGGCCACTGTTGCGATTATATGGACTCCCACCAATGGCCACCGTAGACCAGGTAGGCCGAGGAAAAGGTGGCGCGGCGACTTGGACGCCTTTGCGGGAAAGGAGTGCATTGGTTTAGCTCTGGATAAAGGGGAAGGGTTTAAGAGTGAGGCGGCCTTTGCCCAGCAGTGGGACAATATGGGCTAATTTAAAAAAAAACTTTAATGAATACCGAAATTGGAAGTGGCCTAATTGAAGACAATGCGATCACGCGAACTTCAATTAGGACACTTCTTAAAAATAATTATGTTTAATTGCATGTTTGTATCAACTAAGTTCTCTCGCATTGTGCATGGGCGTTCTATTAGAACAATGCCTAATAGTGTATTTCTATAGATATTCTTTTTCTTTATGCATATCGTATTTGCTTTATAAAACTGTATAATACCACACTAATAGCAAAATTGTAAAATTGTTGTTCGCAAGAAAAACTCACAGAATAACCACTGGAGCTTATTTGAAGATTGTCTAAAAGTTTCATCTGTATATAGGATTCCATTGGAAAGTTATTTATAGGTTAGGTAAAAAAATATTATAAATTACTATCAGGGCCTTCTATATAAACTGCAGATCGTTTGATCATATTTCTCAACAATTATTGTTACAAAACCACTAAAAGTAGCATACGTCAGAAGAAAGAATATTTATAATGTAAAATTACAAACTCATACCAAAGTATAAAAGATGCTATGCATGTCATCCTTAAATGTAAAGCTTATCCATTAATTAATAAAATATAAAGATGAAGAGTTTGTTTGTTTACTTGAACGCGCTAATCTCAGAAACTACAAGTACAATTTTAAAAAATTCTTTCACTGTCCGATTGCCCATTTTCAAGGAAGGCTATAGACTATATATCAATCACGCTAAATGATTTTACCTAATTTTACGCGGACGAAATCGCGGGCACAGCGAGGTAAATATATTATAATAATAAAAGACTATTTATTATAAGTTACTAGTGGATCCGGCAGACGATGTCCTGCTCGAACGTTGGTCTACTTACTATTTACTTCTATTATCCTATATCATCCCCGTTCGCTCTGGGGCCGTGGGTTCGATTCCCACTTCGAGTCTTGGTGTATTATATCCATATGTATGTAATTATATTATATTTCTAAAAAAAATATTTCTGTATAACAGGCGGCTGTTACCTAAAACACAGGCATTAAGTTGTCTACCTCAGGAACAGACGTCCGTGTGTCATATAGGCCTGTATATATTTATTTATATCTATATTAGTATACAAAGCTGAAGAATTTGTTTGTTTGTTAGTTTGTTTGGTTGAACGCGCTAATCTCAGGAACTACTGCTCCAATTTGAAAGACTCCTTCAATATTATATAGCCCTTTTATTAAGAAAGCTATTTTCATCACGCTAAAACTGAATGTAATTTTTGTTAACTAATTTTACGCGGACGAAGTTGCGGGCACAGCTAGTATCTAATATAATGTTAAAAAACCGTTACAGATAGTTGCGAAATTTGATGAAAATCTGTTCAGCAGTTTTAGACTTTTATTACGAACATGCATATTGATGGGAAATTTTTATATATATAGACAAAGAAATAAATATATAGCTAATAAATTCTGCCAAAGTGTATAAAAATCGGGCCGAATAACAAATTAGGGCGAGTCGGAAAAAGTTAGCGAATCGGGCAATAAATCGTCGATAATTGCAAATTGAGTTGCCGAACAGTGATTAACTAATCATCGATTAGCTAACATGACCTCAGTGATGTTGCTCTCCGAATTAGATAAGTTTTAGCAAATCTTCCGTTTTAATTGCGGATTTATTCTAATTAGGGGTCTAATTAATCTTCTCAAAAAAAATAATGTTCGTTTGATCCGAAAAATATTTCACTTCACAAATAATCCTTTGAGTACAAACGTGTTGATTTAAGCAAAGTTATTTAGTTTATAATGTTATGTAGCAAAATTATTTAGTCTATAATGTTATGTAGCAAAGTTATTTAGTTTATTACGTAATGGTTGTTAAATGCCTGGCCAAAATGCGCTTTTAAAATAGGCCGTAAAATGTATGAATTGAACGGAATTTTCTATTTGTTTACAATTTCCACATGACGTAGTTTTGCAGATTTTGTTTTGATTAAATCAAAATATTTTGTAGAGGCGTGTTTGTATTGGTTGTTCAAACAATGGTTAACCTTTGTTCACTCTGCATAGTAATATAAAGAAAGGATGGGAAAAACATAAGATTATTTAAAAATACTAAAAAATGCAGATTTGTTGAATATTTCAGAAGACGTCTGTTACCTATAATACAGGCATTAAGATGTCTACCTTAGGAACAGACGGCCGTGTGTCATATAGTCCTGTATATATTCATGTTTATTTATTTATTTAACTTTCTTACCAATTGAACGTTTAAGTAATAATTTCGTGAGCTAGTCTACATGACTTGCTCATAAAAGTACAGCTAGATATAGTCCACTATAAAGTACGCTTTCTAAATATTTTGGTTTCTACTACTACTACTACTAATCCATATCTATTGTATTGGGTTGCGTTTAATATCTTCCTTGTTCCCTATTGATAATTAATCTTTCTTTCGAGGTCATTATGTTTAAGTTACAGCTCCGTGAGCTACATACTGATAGCTAAATGACTTGCTCATAAATTTGCGGCCGGACATAGCCCGTTATAAACCCTTTCAATTGCAAATAGGTCACGAGTTTACCGGACGCTAAATTTATACCTCTAAAATGTTTTAAATGGAGGTACTGAGACGGGATGGAGGTTTTGTTTTTTCTTTCAAACAGCCAGCGCGATTTATCTGCGGAGTATCCACTTATTTATTAGAATAGTTTTATATCTTTCTCTTCAACCGAAATGTTCGATTTTTCTAATTACATTTTCATTAAAAAAATATTGCTTAATAGGGTTTTAATAAAGTTTATCTATACAAATGTATAGAGCTGAAGAGTTTGTTTGCTTGAATGCGGTAATCTCAGGAACTATACTATAACTAACTGGTCGGATTTGAAAAATTATTTCAGTGTTGATAACCTATTTATCGAGCAAGACCATAGGATATATATGTACACGCCAAAATTGAATCTTTGTTTTTACAGTCGCGGGCACAGCTAGTATATCATAAAGCCTCCACTAATGTATGCTGCTGTTATATTTTTAAATATAATTTTAATGTTTATTGTTTGTACTTTTATATATTTTACATATATGCAGTTACAAATAAAGCTTTTCTTTCTTCTTTCTTTCTTTCTTCTTTTCTTCTTGTACATGAGACTTCTGCAGCTATGGAATGATTTACAAAATTTACTTCCTTCTTTCAGACAACTACTGTGTGTAGGCCTCCATTCAAAAGATGAAATCCTCTTTAATAAGAACTTTTGAATTGATTTCAAAATCTACTGCTGATTGTTTTGAAAATTTCTAAGGTAGCACTCTTAGTTGTGAACGGACATTTCGAATATCTATTATTACATAGCATCATCTAAGAGGATTACACCGTGATATTGTAAGTCAGCTATACTGTATTTACTCAACATTTTCTTCTCGCTAACGTCTACTATAAAAAACCACGGGAGTAATGTTGAATATTTTTATAATTTGAATCTAATTACATTGAATTGGCGATAATAAATTGAACGTCCAGAATAAATGTAGTACTTGCGTTTAAAAGCGAGGGAAAATACATACATAAATGATGTCCCTATTTGATAGACTATAAAAAAATTAAGTGGGATGTCAGAAGCTGCAACGACGTCTTAAATTTATCGAAAATATATCTTATTGTGACCGAATGTGTCGGCATTTGTTTTTCTTCTTTGTAGTCCATTAATTTGAATGCAATCTTTTTATTACAATAATTTCTGTTTATTATAGCGCGAAGTCCTATTGTTTTCTTGAAAATAAATAAGGTTATGTTATTGGTATAACGTTAGGTATCTGCCTATGAAAAACATAAGTATAGTTTGTTTGTTTTTTTTTTGTTTAACAGAAAGCAATTTATATTTTTTTTATTTATAAACTTATGTTTACTTAGTATAAGTATCGTTTTATCTTATCAATTATAAACTTTATTTCCAAGCATCAAAATCTCCAAGCATTTATTACACATGACTAACTTAGAATACGACATGGAGAGTGGAACAAAACTGTAGTTATACTAACTTGAAGGGGTCGCTCCAACAGAGAAACTTTGTAAGTTGCAGTGATAGCAACGTGATGCCGTGATTGCACCGTGGTTAAATTGCACAGACTAAACATATTGTAAAAAATAATATTATAAGTACTGTAGAATAAAGAATTCTAATTGCACACGCCACTGCGTGCGCGTTGATTTTTTCAATTCTTTTAATTTCTTAAAGTCTTAACCCTAAAACATCAGCTATTTTCTACTTACGTCCCGTTGAAGTCAGCCCAGTCGTTACAGAGATTAACTGTTATAAGAAAGCAGTCAAAAATGTTTTTAATTAGTGTTTTTGTAGGTCTCTCATGTCTCAGGTATCTAAGAACAGACGTTTTTAAAGACACTTCAATTTTATTCATATATTTACTCTCATTATCAAAATAAATTAAGTAAATTCTAGAAGCAGTGTAAAAGAACAAATTAATTACTTAACATGTAACATTTTAATTCGTATAGTTTACGAGCTAAATCTTTTTTGCGGCGTCTCTCTCCGCTTAAATCCCACCTTTTCCGCAACCCCAACACCGCGTGTTTGCATAAGCAACAGATTTACTGCCGTCTAACGACATCCCCGGAACCCCCACGATCTCTACAATCGCATGACTAACATCACACAGTGATATTAATCAAGACCCACTTCGCTTTCCGAAATACGGAGGAGGTCGGATGTTCGAAAACCAATGTTAGAAAGAGTCACCCATCTATCACACAGTAAGATCTGTAAGACCTGCTTAATTTAGAGATCGGTTCAATTGCCGAACACTGATTAAACTCACCTCACCTTAGATGTAAATTAAGTATTTATATTACACTGGAAATTATATTAAAATTTAGCAGATAATTCGTTACAAAGTTACCCTTACAACAAAAATTTAAGTCAAGTTTAGACCACGTTTAAAAATCAATATAGACTTTGAAAACTATTTTATTTTTTCGTATTTGCCATTAAAAAAACAGACAGTATACATTCAATTCATATGTATAGGTAGACCTTTTAGACAAGTATTGAAGGTCATGTCGAGAGAGAATATTTTTTGTAAGCGATCATTTCAATAATAAATATATTTTATTATCCCTTTAAGACGAGCGCGTAAACAACGTTGTATTTCAGAACCTCTTATATCGGTTCCTCGCTCTAGAGGCGCTGTTAGTATAAACAAATTCTAAATCAAATGATGTGTACAAGTTTTTTTTTATTAGAACCCGCTCAAAGTATCAAATAATTCACGCTACCATAGAGTAAATCGAAAGCAGAATACACATATATTTATATTCTAACGCTGAGCGTCTATTACTGTGTGTGCTATACGTACGCGGCGCATCACACACTGCAAAGCGTTTGAATAAAAGCCAATTTTCGTTTATCAGTGATTTCCGTGTGTTTCATTCAAACGCGCTAACTGAGAACTGAGTATTGTTTACTTTTATTCTCTGAGTTGACACTGTGATTCGCCAAAATGTGGTAAGTTTAATTAAAATTCATGTTATAAGAAATATGTAATGTTAAAAAATTTAAAAAATAATAATATTTAGTTTAGTTAAAAAAATAATAAAATAGTATTTAGTTTAGTGTACAATTTTAATTCTGAACGCGGGGGAAAATACACTAACTTGTTCTATTTGCATTTTTTTTTTGAAGCAGTATAGTCAGGCACAGGCGGCATTAACAAATTCCCATAAACAGTCTTCTCTCTGTACAACTGGCACCCAAAAGAAAAGAAAAATAAATGAAGGACCATTCATTTATTTTTTTTCAACTTAAATGATTTATTCCATTTATACAGAGGAAATCACGATTAATAGCTAGTTTTTTATATTTCGTTACCAAGACTTCTCTGTGATTACTTCATACTAATTGTATCAAAACTTTGGCATTTTTATTGGTTATTAAATTAATTATTTTTTTGATAAAAATAACTAATTAATAATGCCACCATTATTCAGCAGAATTAAAACAATTGGAAATGTTTATTTCTGATATATTAATGACATGATATAAGATAAAAATATATTAAATGTGTTTAGCCATTTTTTTTATATACGATAGATTAGTACTTGACTGCAATCACACCTGGCGAGAAGGAATGATGCAGTCCAGGATGTAGCACGCTTATATAGATACCTATTCATTCTTTCTTTGAAAGTATTTTAAGTTAATTGAACTTTAACTGTAACAGTTAACCAATACATTTAAAAAGTCTATATAAATTTACTTAATATTTAATTTAAAATAACACCTTTCCTTGGAGCAAAATAATATTAAATTTATAAGGGCAAATGTGTTATTAACACTTTTAATCCACATTTTTATAAGCATTACATACACAGCCACATGCAAGTCATTTCCCATTCTTGTACGCTTAGATCTTTTAAACTATGCAAAAGATTTTAATGTGGTTTTCATTAATAAACAGAGTGATTCAAGAGGAAGGTTTTTATGTATAATACATGCCTATATTGTACCTGTGCGAAGCAGGGGTGGATGGCTAGTTATGTATAAATGTAAAAAATTATATCAAAGAAATTTGTCTAAATAGTTGTTATTAAATACCCACTAACAACTATTTAGACAACCATGTCATGACAGCAATAAATATTCATTTTCATGCTAAATGAATCAGCTACTCTTAGTAGGTATTAATGGTTAATATAGTTCCAAAAGTATGAAATATATGAGATGGCTGGTTAGAATAGTGAGATGATTTTCTTTCACTTATAATTTATGGGTAAATTTGAAAAGTGGTATTCTTTTTTCTAAATATGACAATGAAATAAAAATAAACTCTCAAATACAATATACAATCTCAAAGACTTAATTTTCTGTAATTTTTTATTACAATCTTAAATAGAATTTCATTAGACAAGGACTTTTTGCATTTCTGTGGTACAGAATGTATGTGGGTAAAGTTAAACTCAATATTTAAATTGAAAACAAAGTATTTTAAACTTGAATTAAATTGTTAATCATTGTAAACATGAAGCAAAATAAGATGTCTTTTCTTTTAAGATCATTAAGTTGTCTACCTTAGGAACAGACGTCCGTGTGTCATATAGTCCTGTATATATTTATTTATTATTTATTTATATAAATAAAAAAATGATTTAAATTAATACAGAAGCTAAATCTCTCGTTCCAATAAACAGTGATAATATAAGACTTGCAATCACTGCGCAAAGAAGATGTATTATTAACAACATTTAAACACATCAAAACGTCGATTTGAAACGATTATATCTGACTTTTTCACCTATCCTTGCTTACTACGGAAGCAGCATTGGGTATTTTGGTGTAACCTTCGATAAATTTCTCCAGAAATTACCTGCATACGGACGTGAGACTCATTTTAAGCCGGACGGACGGTCACGGCCAATGTATGATTCATTATTACATGTAAGGGACTTCTATTAGCCTTATTTATTAGTTGTGGGCTTAATGTCTACCGAGATTATTTATAGCGTACGATTGACAACAATCATACACATTAGAATTATAGCTTTTGCTTACTTCCAATACAGTATAATGCATTGATGGAATCTTTAAAAAGATTAAAAAGTAATTAGGGGAAACAAGGTCTAAATATATATTTGAACCATCCAGAAAATCACGTTCAATCACAAAACAAATTATTCGGAACTGTTTAGGAGTATTTACATACATACACATAAAGAGAGAACAAAATAGTAAACAGGTAAAGCTTAAAGCAAAAATGCTATAACCAATTCACTAAAAAAATCCTTCTCTCTGTGATTAAAGAGACGAACTCTTCAATCACAGAGCTAGAGAGAACAGGGTATCCGCCTGTCAGCGTGGACCCCTCCGACTAAACTAGAATCATGAATTATCAGCATCAATAAACTTGGTTCGATCCCGTCACGCTTGTCTATCCTTGCATCCTCAACTAGGAAACTTCACTGAGAGGTATTACCTAACATAAATATGCCACGTAAATAGATCACAGTTTAATAGAAAACCTTTATCATAATCGCATCAGCAATCACTCTCGATTTTATCAAATATAGTGTACGAGTGCCTAAAAAAATACAGCTAATTTCTGCTTTTAATACATAAATAAATCAAACTTCAAACTATCAAAGTTTCCGAAATAAGTGGCATACCAATATTATGATTAACCTTAGATCTAATGAAAAATAAATAATCAGAAACCACTAAAAATAAGGATTTCAAGAGCAATTCGAAATGGTTCCACTTTTCTTTATTGCAGTATATTAGCATTTATGAGGCGAACCTACGACCACCTCTGAAGCGGAAGGCACGGCCACTACCCACTGCGCCAAAGGGCCAGTCACCTTAAAAACCAGCGTCATCCAATCTCCCCGTCGTCATCCAACCTCCAGCGTCAACAAATGTTTTTCGAATATACATTGGAGACATTTTCTGCGAATGTGACCTCACCTTTATTGTTAAAGTGTTGAAAAATTCATCTATGGCATTGCGACCGCCCTTCGCACCACCCTAACTGCCTTCTAATCAAGCGACTGGAGTGCGTACACTTATGAAGAGGCTTTTAGACATCAAAGCCACGGCGCGGCGCAAAGAGGTTGGGGGATGCGAAAATTATTTATTAGTTACCGAAAGGGAGATTTCGCGGCTCCTGATACGCCATTCTCGCCGGATCTGGCCCATCATTGTGTGTTTCCTTTGTAAGCCGAAATAAAGAGGACTTAAGATTTTCTTAATTAAGGCTTTGAGGTTATTGAAGGGAAGGGAAAGGCGCTCTCAACTCGACGCGTTTCCCCAAAATTATCTACGGCCAAAATTTTTAGTACCAGAAGATATTTGAAATTTAATTTAAATTTTATGTTTATTTGTAAATAATAATGGAAGTATTAAATGTTTTCGTTTGCGTTTATAATTATTCTTTTTTAAAAGCAAATATAGCGAACTATGTATAAACACAGAATGGCATTTTCCAGCAAAGCTCGGCCTCAATATTTCATAGTCAGTCAGTCAAACCGACTCTTTTGTTTACAAGGTAAATAAATGCAGTACTGTTGTAGAATAGTCGTCAAATCTTGTACGAGAATAGCTATGAATTTTATTATCAAAGACAATATAGTGAATGAAATTTCCCTATTTCCTAATGCACCAATAACTCTCAATGCAACGATGCTCGTCTTCTTTGTTTCAATTATTTAAATCAACTAAAGGTTTTACAATATTAATCATTAGTACGAAAACCTTAATAAATCTTCTCTAATGGATCATGCTTGAATCACTAATCCCGTTGGACTACAAGCTTCAATTCCTCATTTCTCTAGACTATATACTTCGATCCCCCATAAAGCTAGACTACATACTGCGATTCCCTATTCCGCTGGTCTACTTGCTTCGATCCCCTATCCCGTTGCACTACAAAGATTCAATCCTCCATAGCGTTGGACTACAAAGCTTCAATCCTCCATAGCGTTGGACTACATACTTCAATCCCAAGTTTCAATGGTCTACACACTGGTCACATGTACATGTTCAGTTCCAGGATGTAGCATAATTAATTATTTTGTCACTGTAATTTATGTTTCTGTCTTTATTTGTTTTTGTGATATGGAAAGAAATTTCTGTAATAAAGATTTTATTATTTATTATTATTATAAATACTACAAACAGCTAACAAATAAATATATAATAATGTAATAAATATAAATTCTTTATTTCGAATTATCATCCATATTGTGTTAGTATGTACAGATAGTGCCTTAAGCTATTTTTAGTAAAAATTATAGAAAAATACTTATGAAACTAAGGTCTTGTGATAACATAATATAGATATATAATATATGACGATAAAATAGAAATTTAGCAAACAAACACATTTTAACTGCCTGTAGCAGTTTTAAAGACGGGTACAACTGCTCAGCATTTTGCAATTTATTACGTGCAAAACACATAAGACATTGCGCTGATTTTCAGCTTTTTTGGATAAAAATACAATCACAATATACATAAATAAACTTATATGTATACACTTCTATGTATACATATATCTAGCTATAATAAAACTAGCTGTACCCGAGAATTCGTCCGCATAAAATTAATTAAAAAAAAGATTCAATTGATTTAGTTTTCGTCTGATGATATATAGCGTTTTGCGCATCTCGATAAATGGGCTATCTAATACTAAAAGAAGTTTTCAAATCCGACCAGTAGTTGCTGAGATTAGCGTGTTCTAGCAAACAAACAAACTCTTCAGCTTTATATATTAGTATAAATTAAAGGGCCAGTTTGTAATGTCGAAATTGACTTTTTTTTACTAAGTGCATATGACTACGTATAACAAAAGCACAAGATAAAACATTTTTGTTTGTCTGTTTGTACGTCTATCGGTCTGTTTGTTCCGGGTAATCTCCGAAACGACTGGACCGATTTGGACAGGATTTACACTGGTAGCTGATATTGCAAGAGTAACATAGGGTAATTAACTTGCGGAAAAATTCCGAGGGTTCCGCAAAAAGGAAAGAAAACCCTAAAAATTTAACAAAACCGCTTGATTCAATCCGGCGAAGTCACAGTTATCAACTAGTCTGTATATAATAATAATAATAATAATAATAATAACAAAAGGTAAATGTAGAACAATAAAATACAAATAAAAATAAAAACATAATTATAGTGTCTAGTCGAAGTTAAATTATTTTACTAAATTTCACACAAAATTGCAATTTCTTTCTGTCTGTCTGACTAGCTGTATTGATTGTTTCACAAGGTGACAAAGTATAATAAAAATAATACAGTTATAAATAAAATATTCTGTTTGCATATCAAAATATATTTCATATATTTAATACCCTCCTTTTTACAACATTTTTAAAGTTTATACCTTTAATTTAGCAGGCGGCGATTTTGGAGAAGCGGGCTCGGGGCTTACACCCTTGGGTGCTTTGGGCTTCGGTGTCCTCTTTCCGTCCACCACAGGCGGAGGCGGGGGTGCAACTGGCACTGGAGACTCCACACGACGCATCACTTTAGCGTCACTATAACAAAGTCAAAAATTTACGAATACTTTCTTATAAGTGGCCGGCATTTGAGTCGATCGCTAGGTTAAGCAGGACTTACCGCGACACGTTGGGGCGGGTGACCCATTCTAACGTTGGTTTTACAAAAAAAAAAAATATTTTATGAAGGTTATTGGAACTTCGAATAATTATGAATTCCGCTCTAAACACGGCTTTTTAACTTACGTGATTATAACAGTACTCACCGAATAATTTCCTTTTCCGGGTCATCGAGGCCCAGCGGCTCTTTGAAAAATGAGAAATTTTCTAATGTCAAGCCTGTCCCAGCTAGCTGTTCGGAAACCTGAAACGAACCAATTAAAAAGATTCGTAATTATTTTATAATTATTCCAGAGCTTCACATTGTTTATATTATAATGTGGAAACTTGCGGCGACATAGCGACAGTCGTACAACATGTGCCGTAAATATTTGCTTTCTATCAGTTCCATGTGTCGTACCGTACATCAGCTCGTTCTACCATCCATACTACAGCGGCACCCGTAATACAAAGACACTGCGACGTTCGTGCGACAGTCGGCCAACAATCGTGCGACGGTCGTAGCCATTGTAACATACCAAAGAGATACTATCTCTCCGGTAGAAGCTTTTCCCCCTGCAGCGTATTAGATGTCCGTGTTACGTCTGTTGTCGTTGGTGATCATGGCATGGCCTGATATATAAGTTCCCTTTTTCAGTCGAGCGCAAAAGGCACTCTCAGTAACGGACACGACATCTCGACAGTTGTGCGACAGTCGTGCGACAGTCATGCGACAGTCATACGCCAGTCGTAGCGATTTTTATAAACAAAAGACACACTACCTCTCTGGTAGATCGTAGCTTCTTCCCCAGTGGCGTATAGTAATAGATATCTGCATTTCGTCTGTTGTCGTTGGTGACCGTAGCCCGGTACACGAGCTCCCTTTTCCACCCGCGCTCCAAAGGCACTCGTAGTAACGGAGACGACATCTCGACAGTCGTGCGACGTCCGCCGCGCGCCGCTGGCGATGACGAAGCCTATCATCGCATAAAACAGGCATTAGCTTATAGCAGTAATCAGCAACGCGTGGCCCAGGACCCCTCTTTTAGTGGCCCGCGACTGATTTGCAAACGGTAATCTAAATCTTATGAAGAGATAATAAAAACATTACATGAGCGCAAACTTTGTTGTGAAGTACTAAAATTTTGCATTCATTTTCATTAATATTGCTTACAATTTCAAAATAAATAGATAACTAGACACCTATTTGCAAATAACAACACGTTACAAGTGTGGTGTTACAAGTGGGGCCCGCAAACATGTAATTTCTTATGGACGCGGCCCGCCTGCAGTAAAGTAGGGAACTAGTCTGGTGTTAAAATAATGCTGTATTCTGAAAGCTACACGACTGGAAAAGCTTAATACAACATTTTTCGTGAATTAAATCTTGATTAACGAAATGGAGAAGAATTTCTTAGCATTCGTGCCGGGTCCATAGCGTTACAGAGGAAGGTACCATAGCAGTGCCAGGGCCTTGTGACTTGTGTTGTGTTCCCTCCCCTGCCTAGCCAAATCTGGTATAATTCTACGAGTGCAGTTTTAAATGTCCATTCTAATAACGAACTTATGATAGTTCTTGACAAACCAAGTTCTTTTAGTAGTTTGTACAGGGACTTTGCTGATACACCTTGCTCCTACCTCTACCAATATATCTACAAAAACCTATAATAAATATTCATGTATCAGGTTAACAATAAATAATGATTGAAGTGGAAACTTAATGTAAACATCTTATCACAAAACCTCAGCATAAGCTTTAGAGTTAAAACTTATTTATATAGATGTGAATATAATTTAAAAAAAACGCTTACATCGGTTGATACTGCATCCCCATCAGATCTTGACGATAGGGCTGATGACGGTCTTGATCCATCTAAGCAAAAATTATATCAACATTTATTATTGTTAACAGTTATTTCCAGTATAATGTATTATAATTATAGGGGCCTCAATAGCTCAACGGTATAAGGTATGGACAGAAATCCGCTAGGTACCCGGTTCAAACCCCACTGCCATTGGGTATTCTAGCACCCACTCCTAATACAAGCTTAGAAAGCGGTAAAAAGGGGAATATTAAACATACCTAAAAAGTATTTCTAATATTCTTTGTAAAAAACAAAAATAACTAGCAGACCTGGCAGACTTTGTCTTGCCCGAATTTTGGATTGTTTGCTATTAGCCAGTAAACCAATCCTTTGCCTTTTCTATAAAACGTGACACTGATCATATGTTTTATAAAATAATAATATTACACGGAACATCAGTCAAAAGGTGTAGTACTAACATCATCTATTTGAAGCATTCTGAAGTTGTGACCAATCTGCATTTTTTATTGTGTTTTTAAATTTTAACTTTTCCTTTATTTCTTTTCTTTAAAACCTTTCTGAAATAAGGGGAATGAAAAAGCAAACGGAATTTAAATCTGTCCAGCGGTTATAGAGTTTTAGCAAACCTAATGAGCAGCAGTTGATTTTTATGTGTATAAAAGATTGAATATATTCCATTTATAAATAATTATTGTGTCAAATCTTTATTTTAAAAAGAAAACTTCTTTCGTGTGGTTTTCAATTTTAAAACAATTTAGTATGGTATTAAAAATTTAAAGAAAAAGAATAATCATTTTCATGTCTTCAAAACTAATTTGAACTTACCAGTACCCTGCCGCTGTCTCTTCCCAGCCTTCACTGGCGTTTCATCCGAAAAACTCTTCACAAAAGCTGTCACCTCTTCCTCGAGGTTGTCCGACCATTTGGCAACTGCATCCTGACGAGCTCGTTTATTTGGTCTCATGGACGGAGCTGCCATGACTGTTCTCAGGGGTTTGTATGTCCTAACAGCATCTGACACCTCTGCTTCTAATCGTTCTGGAAACAAATGCAATATTTCTAATACATGCTTGGATTAATAGAACACAAATTTATAAATTCAAGCAATAACTTAACAGCATGCTCATTTTATAAAGCCTCTAGGTTGCAGGTGCAGATTTTTATAAAAGTGCAGATAGTTCTACACATGACAGTGATTTTATTGTATAATCGAATATTACAAGAAACCCAAACAAATTACAATCCTATGTAATGTCGATCAACTTTCAAACCATTTTGCCCATACTCTTAACTTTTTGAATCTGTGCAAGATTCATTTTGATCACACAAAGAAGCTTGTAAAAGTTTATGTTAAAAAAAACGTGCCTGCTTTAAACCATTGGACTGAAGTAAAACTTCTTTAACTCCATCAATATATAAGTGTATATATAAAAATGTTTATTTATGTATAATTGAACTTTAAAAAGAATTTACTATTGTATAAACTCACGAGATTACACTTTTCGTAAAGCTATAGCTTACTCCCCAAGTCAAGCAAGCATAAAGAAGTTTTATTTCAAAATTTTTTTTTAATTTGAACTACATGTACACAGTTACTAAAATAGTGTACAATGAAACATTTGATACTCTCTGTATAAGATTTCAAAAATAAGCATTTTACACAAGTAATATCCTTATTGTTTGTGAAAGTGCATTTTTGTAAAGTTTTAGTGACACACATATAATACACAGATATAATAAAATTAGAAAATCGTCGGTTAATTGATTTCACACTAGCCAAAAAGTACTTTTCATAAACCCAAAAAACAAAAATTCTACAAGATAGTGCTTATAGGTTTTAGTATATTTAGAATGGATCACCCTGCTGAATACTGCAGCTATTTTTTAACGCAAAAGAAAAAAAATTGACAAATTGAATATGGCTCAATTCATAGTAACATCTATACATAAAATCTTATGGTGAGGTAATATGATAATGCTACTATTTCTATGCTGTCTCTAAATTACCTTTAAAAAGAAAGAACTTCTATACTAAAAATAAACTGAGTTTTTAATTGATAATTTAAAAATATATCAACAGAGTTCAATGAAAATAGACAAACACAATTAAGTATTTTCAAGGTGATCCAATATTTTTACTTAAACATTAAAAAGAAAACACAATTTAAAAGCTTCTAAAAACACAAGCATTACAATAATTCCTAAAATTCCCTATCTCTTTGAGAGACAACAGCAAAAAAGTATGCCTCTATATATATTATTATAAGACAAAGTAATTAACGTGTCTCTATTATTTTTTATATTATAGATAAATTTGATATAAATCTAAAAATGTTTTTAGTAAAAATTAGATACTAATAATTAGAAATTTAATATTGAATATCACTTTTAAAATAATTCATATGCATCATTGTTATATTCTTGTTTTTCTTTTTGATTGATTTCATTTTCTTCATTTATAACTAGTTGTTATCCACAACTTTGTCCGCATAAAATTGGGTGAAAGTTTTTGGTGTGATAATACAAAGCCTAATGATAATGGGCTATCTAACTAGAAAAGAATTTTTCAAATCTGTCCAGTACTTTCTGAGATTAGTGTGTTAAAATAAACAAACTCTTCAGCTTTAGATATTAGTATAGATATAGTGTTATAGACTGATATTTATATAATATATGTGGTTTCATTATTATTTACGTCTCACCATTTAAACACAAATCATGTATATAATAATATGCAGTTTAAAAATGATGCAAGAACATTTTCCTTGAAACCGTTGATTTGTTCATTATTCAGTTGAATTTACTCAAATTGTTAATAAATTAATCACAATGATGGCAAACACTTATTTTAATACAAACAATAATCATTCTGTTCCAAATGCATTTAATACATAAACATTTCATACTAATTTAAAGATCCTTGTGTATTATTTAATAACTTTCATTTTTAATTACGTATTAATGGACATTCTCAATTTAACTGTTTTTTTTTTGTATAAAATTACCGCAGGACTTTCGAATGGGTTTTGATGATTCTTTATTATTTCGAAACTGGAGTTTTCCGTGTTCCATTACAATTTGGTTCTAACAAGATTTTTTTTGTTCAAACCCCACCGCCGTTGGGGTATGGTCGCATCCACTCCTAATACAAGCTTTTAATTTAATCTTAGTAGGAGGGGGAAAAGGGAATATTAGACATACCTAAAAAGTATTCCTAATATTCTTAAAAAAAATATATATAATAAACAAATAAAAAATAACTCCTACGCATACATCTTTTGTATACTTAAATGTAAGCATGAATATTATTTGTTAATAAATTGGATTTTAAACTTGGAGCCCTATCTCATCGAGACGCCATGTCGGCGTCGCCAGTTACGTATCCAAACAATTCATATTAAAATTTATGACAGTTAACTCACTTGGCGACGGTTTGGCGACGTCGCTAAACAGAAGCGTGGCTACGAATACTACTGGCTACCCATTTGGCAACCGCAGATATCCATGGTTCCGTAGCTGGCGACGTCGCCACGGCGTCTCGGTGACGTAGGAGCCTAATTCCAAAATGTCAAGACGCTCGTAAAACTCTCGTAACTGAAATGGTTTCCAATAAACCTTAAAAGCTTTCATCTATAAATGAGATTATTTTCAATTTGTTAAAATTTCCGCATGACACTAAAAGTGCTCTCCGCGTATGGAGTTTTACGATGTTTTACGATGAGATTCATTTATTTATTCACATATTTAAATCCAATTAGAACGGCAGTGCCACTTACACTAGTAGGATTGAAAAAATATAATTAAAATTGAATTAAAACCTTATCAATTACTTCAATTTAACTAATTTTAGTTAGTTGTAGTAACCGATAAGTTTTAAAAAAAGGAAATTGAAAAAGTAAACACAAAAAATTATCCATGTGTATCTATACTAATACATAAAGCAGAAGAGTTTGTTTGCTTGTTTGTACGCGCTAATCTCGCGAACTACTGGTCCGATGTTAAAATACTTTTAGTGTTAGATAGCCCATGTCTCGAGGAAGGCTATAGGCTATATATTATTACTCTAAAATTTTCACCAAATTTTATGCGGACGAAATCGCGGCCAACAACTAGTAAATAATAAAATACCAAATTCTATGTTGTACCAATATAAAGATAAAAAAATGCTCCGTGATTTAGAAGGTACGTAAAGCTGGGTCCCGACTAATGTCACTGAGTGATATTAATGGTGAGGTTGCAGAGATTGTGGGGGGTCCGGGGATGAAGATCTAGTACCAAAGACCATTTAAATCACCGAAGTTGTGGCTGTGGGGTGAGTTAAGATAACCGAGGGCGTCGATAGTCACTTAAGAGTACCGCCTGCTCGTTTGCCCCTTGTTATATAAAAAAAACTACCAAAACAGAGTAGTGTGATGGCGCCTTAAGTACAAAACAGGACGATGTCGTCTAAGTCGCATTGTAGTAATTGTGTGAAATAAAGAGCTTTGTATCATTATTTTTGAGAAGCTCGCGCCGCGGAGCTCTCGCATTGTTTGCGGATAATTTTGAATTAGTTCCGTAAAAAGTACGAGTTCATTATTTTTCAAGTAGTTGTTCCCTCGCGCGGGAACAATGTGACATTACTTGCACTATGAACGCCCTGCGGCCGTCCTGTACACAAAGACAGTTGTCTTTACTTCTTCATAACTTATTCCTGTTGTTTTCCTTCAGCACAAAGCAGGCTAAGAGTTGAATGTGTGTCAAGACTTAAAAGAGTGTCATGTGATTCTACATCGTTGCCTTGGTGTTTAATTGTTTAATCATTTCATGCTTAATCTAAACTAATATACAAAGCTGAAGAGTTTGTTCGTTTGTTTGCTCACTTGAACGCGATAACCTCAGAAACTGCTGGTCCGATTTGAATAATTTTTCAGTGTCAGATAGCCCATTTATCGAGGAAGGCTATGGGCTATATATTATTACAGTATAATTGAATCTAATTTTTTTATCTAGCTTTACGCGGACGCAGTCGCTGGCACAGGTTATATTATAAATGTGAAAGTAACTCTGTCTGTTACGTTTAACGCCTAACCGCTTAACCAATTTTGAAAAATTTCGGTATAGAGATAAATAGGACCTTGGAGAATGACATAGGCTACCTTTTGTCGAGAAAATGAAATTTGAAAAGGGGTGAAATGGGGGTTAAAAGTTTGTATGAAAGTCGAAGAAAATAACGAGGTCGCAAGTTGAAGCTAGCAGTGCATAACTTTAAAAGTAAATAAGTTTCTATGATAAGAAACAAATTCTTTTAGAAAGATAGGAAGATTTTTCTAAACATATAAATGATGCTTAGAGTAGAGTAAAATAGAGTAGAGTGGAATAGAGTAGAGCGGAGTAAAATGTAATAGAAAAGAATAGAAGAACTTTATTCAGACATAAAACAACTCTATATCGAAAATCTTAAGTTCACTTCACAATTTTTTTAACAAGCTCTATTTCATACATATGTACATATACTTCGCATTAATTCTGTCATACGCCTCTAGCCTTCGCATTAAAGCATTTCAAAACAGAGTACATTAAAAACAACACTTTTCTACACTCCTATACAGATGATTCGTAGTCAATCTTATAAGCCAATTTGAACTTTAATACCATACCATAAAGTTCAAGTGTTAGTAGTGGAGAGGTTCAGGGAAGGTGAAACAATTGAGTGACGTTAGTATCGCACAAATACATATGTCAATATTTGTCAATCAAACACGTAAAATGTTAATTGAAATGTAAAGGTCCCTTTGATGGGGACGGGAATGGGGAAGAAAACGGGAACGGGCATTATATAATAGAAGTAAATAATAAGTAGCCCAACGTTCGGGTAGGACATCGTCTGCCGGGTCCGCTAGTTATGAAATAAAAATATAGATGCATAAGATCAGTGCAGTAAGTTTTTTGATATTGTATACACTAGAAACAAAATAGGCTTGATCTTTTAATAAAATAATACAAACATATTTATTTCTCAAATAAAATTAATGCATATAATTTTTTTCAATGAAATGGCTGATGTAGGTTTTAATCTGTAGTTCAGAAATTTCGTTATGATCTTCAGGATATAAACCTAGTATTCTTTAAGTAATAAATACTAATAATATAACTGGGACTCTCTGGAATTTTAAAAGGTTCTTAGTCACTGCAAGCGTAACTTACGCATAATAAATAAAATAAAAAATTAGAAAAATATTTTAAATATTCGTTATTTGAGTTTTAAAAAAACAACTCAAACGGACGAGCAATTCACCTACACTAACGACACAATACGGAAACTGCACAACCAACGGGCTCGTAGAATGCTCACATATCTCTTTGAATTATTTAATTAAAGAAAACTATATAGAATACTAGCGACCCGCCCCGGCATCGCACGAGTGCAAATAGATAATATGCATGTATATATAGTTATTCAGTAATGTTATATGAAATTTTATAACGGCACTGATTTTTATTTTCATACAAATTTACCACAGAGGTTTTGTATCTCCCATTAAGGTTTATATAAAATATTTGCATTGGATCTAAAAGATATTGACTGATAATAAAAATCGACCGAATAAATTCGAAAAAAAATTTTCGCGCGCATTTTATACCATTGTCAAACTTTGATACTACATATTTGGCAGGAAGAGTTTAAAAGATTGAAATACTCAGCAATGTAGTTGAAAGAAAAGTGAGTAATTCATCCTTATTTATTAAAAATTCAATTTATTTCTATATTTATTGGTGTTAATTTAACTTTTTTTCCACAACATTTTTGACTGTGATTACTTACTTCTATGCATTATTCTGTTTAAAGCAATATCGTTAATTTAATAATAATATTTCTATGGACCGAATGCCCCAGACACAGGGCACCTCTCGTTAAAAATTAACCACAATTAAAATTTCGTACACATTAAAAGTAAAAGAAAATTAATCAGTTTACCTTTTTTTACCGAGTCCTATTCATAAAGTAATTCCAAAAAAAAATACATATTAACTTTCAGCCCCAATTTTAAATCATGTTTTTGTGATAGACAGGCGTTAGAGCACAATCAACGTACAAAGACGAGCTTATAGCTTTATATGTAGGCATTTATCAATTTTTGGCTCGAGCTTTATCAAGTTAAACAAAATTGCGTCTTTTAGGGCTTCAATGAATGAGACCGTCTACGGTAAATAGGCCCACGCAATTTTTCTCTTCTTTGATCCGGAATTGACAACAATTTGTATATTTGTTTTGCGGATTTTTTAATATGTGAAAGTAATTTTGTTCCAAGTTAAAAGGGCGAGAATTTAATATCATTGTTGGAAAAATAAATTATCCTCGCCTGTATCATGGATATTAAAAGGGTATTTTTTTGTTTATCTGAATTCTCTCTTTGGTACAACTCTTTTTATTAAAGGTTCTTTTATTTAAAGTTTAATTTATAATTTCATTATTTATCCTTTATATTTATTTTAATGAGGTTACCAAAGTATAAACAAATATACGCGACGCAGTTCTTTGAGGTGAACCGTCTGCCCCTTGGTACGAATATGTACAGAAAAACCTAAAGAAATATATTTACATGTAACTCCTTCATATCCTTACAATAAAAGTGTCGTGAATAGAGCATTATAATAAGCACGACAAACAAAGTAAGGGGTCGTAACACACAATAACGATACGTTTAATATTTACGATCATCAATTAACCGATAGTACTAAACTTGGCGTCTATGATACGGAGTATTTCTCATGGTCGAACACAAAAGCGGGAGATAAAGGAGTGTACAAGGCTAGATCAAGGGTATTTTTATCCCTTAAATGCTTATCTTTTATGAGTGAAGATGAATAATTGCCAGTATTGGAGTTTCCATAACGATATGACATGCTCTCTAGACCAAGATCCAGAGATCAATGATATCGAATAATTGAAAACTGATTGTTATCAAAGATTTGGAACGTTAAACTTTCAAGATATAATATATAAAAAGGAGATTAGAGCAAAATACAATTTTTCCTCCTCCAAAGATGCCCATATGTTTCTGTCCAGTGCTATTTCAGTCCAGCATGCTAAGGATCAATATCATGTTTAAAATTGCATCATTTTGGAACAAATTTGGTTAGCATAAAAGTTTTGGTTACCACAAAAAAAAGACTCGCAGGGAGCCAACGTTAAGAGATAGACATATGCTGTCGCGGACTTTTATTTAGAACTTCTAAAGGGGCACAATTCCGTCATACGTGATTTTTGCGAAACTTTAACCGTTTACGCAGCGCACGCAGCGGAAGCTCTCGAAAGGGGGAAAAGCCGCCGATTTTGGAACATTCTTCATTGGTGCTCCGCTCCTATTAGTCTTAGCGTGATGGTATATAGTCTATAGCCTTCCTGGATAAATGGGCTATCTAACGCTGAAAGAATTTTTCAAATCGGACCAGTAGTTTCGGAGATTAGCGCGTTCAAGCAAACAAACAAACAAACTCGTTAGCTTTACATAGATATATAAAGCTGAAAAGTTTGTTTGTCCGTTTGAACGCTTTAATCTCAGGAGCTACTAGTCCTATTAAAAAAAAAAAATTATTCAGTGTTAGTCAGTCTGTTTATCGTGGAATGCCATAGGCTATATATCATCACGCTAAGACCAATAGGAGCGGAGCACTAATAAAGAACGTTTCAAAATCGGGGTATTTTTCCCTTTCCTGAGTTTCCGCTGCGTGCGCTGCGTAAACGGTTAAAGTTTCGCAAAAATCACGTATGACTGAATTGTTCCCCTTTAGAAGTTCTAAACAAAAGTCCGCGACAGCATATGTCTATCTTTAACGCGGACGAATTCGCGGGTTACAGCTAGTTTTGTATGTAAGGAGTTATTACTTATAAAATTTCTATTATCTACATCTGTCTTGAGTAACGTCGCGAGCAATTATTTTTCTTCGATAATAATGTTTTTCTTTCTCACGTTACAATCATCGCCATATTGACAAACAGCTGCATTTATTTGTGTTTAGCCACCTAAGTAAATACATATGCACTGACACTCTGATATGTTTATTGTATACTGTATACTATCAAGTTACAAAGAGGAAAGATTCGATTGTTTGTTTGCACTGTATAGGGAAAATAAACTATAATCTGGGTGTATTATCTATATGTATGTATTTTTTTTTTATTACCGGTGTACCTTAACGATAGACTTTATGAAGAAACGGTAAAGTCATAAATTGTAGGTAATTGTCTCTAGTTTCATTTTGATATAATATAATATAATATAATATAATATAATATAATATAATATAATATAATATAATATAATATAATTGTATACACAAATGAGTTATATAGTGAGGTTTTTACTTCAATTTAAATGTTTGTTATGCTCTACTGTGGAGTTGGAAATTTGGTATTACAACAATTTACGTGGGAGGTATCTATCTGTGTCTATTGTAGTTCTTCTCAAACTAGTGCCATGAATCTAACTTAGTTCTAAGTCGAACATATTATAGTACTTAACTGCTGTGCTATTTTTTTTTTTGAAGAATACTAGTAAATTAAAAAGCCATTCGTTTTTAAAGTATACATTGTTAATGTCATGTTTCTTTTATTTTTCAGTGCAGTATTTTCCTTAATCGCATTAATCACTGTGATCAGCACTTCATATGATTTATATCAGATATTCGCATTAAATAAAGGTAAGTGTTTCATAGCATTGCTTTAAATTCATGTGGTACGGATTAAAACATCAAAATTGAATTTTGCATGGTCGAGTTCCCAGTTAGGATCTATAGGTTTAAAATTTTTAAAACATTGATTATTTATTAAGAATAAATATAAATATATACAGGACTAGATGACACACGGACGTCTGTTCGTAAGGTAGACACATTAATGCCTGTGTTATGCGTAACAGATGCCTGTTATACACAATTTTTTTCTTTGTAAAAATATATAAATATATAGATCTATCTTAGATAGTACACCCAGATTCGAGGCGGGAATCGAACCCTCGACCTCCGGAGCGGAAGACAGGGTTACTGGCCACTGCGCCAACGGGCCAGTCAACTATATCCTTTTAGAATATGACAGGTTGCTTTAAAAGAATGTACAAGGCTAAAACTGTAAACAGACAGACAGGCGAAAATGTTTTAATTATATAATGTCAAACCATTTCTGACTTAAGTATATAATAAATAGCTGTTCCCAATACTATGTTCGCGTAAAAAAAACACGATTAAATTTTAGCGTGATGATATTATAGCCTTCCTTAAAAAATGGGCTATCTGACGTTAAAAGAATTTTTCAAATCGGAACAGTAGTTCCGGAGATTAGCGCATTCAAACAAACTCTTCAGCTTTATATATTAGTATAGATTTATTTCCCCATATATCTTAATCTTTATAAAGCTGGTTGATTATAAATTTTCTTTCACAGAAAACTCCGAAATAAACACGTTGTACCGCAGTTTTTCAATATACACCAACACTATGGACCTAAATAGTGAATAAAATAGAAGTAATTATAAAATTATTAAATAATATATAATAAATTAAAAAAATAATAAATAATTAAAAAAATGAACGCCTCCCCCCACAGCCACATCCTCTGCAATTTAAGTGGACCCTTGTACTAGAATGGGATAACGTTAATTCTAACAGTGGCTGTTTTTAAATTAATGTTAAAGGGTATGTTGCCCTTATATTTTTTATTAAACTAGACGTAGAGATCACACAAGATTTTAATTTAACAGAATTATCAAAAGAAGCGTATCTAGTTTGTGAAGTTGGAAACCAAACTGCATAGAGCAGAACTTGGTCATTAAGTTTTAGTTTAGAAAGACTCTCAAAGGCAAACATCTAAAGAGATTCGATGAAATAAAGTTGAAGTTTTATCTCAAACAGATAGTAGTTAAGAATATAAATTCATCTGCTCAAAACTCAGTTTTACTGCATACGTAATGTTCATTACAAGTTGCCCTGTTTACTAATGAAAAGGCTATTTCAAACGGGCTAAATTCTGTCACTTATTCGAAATGTAATATTTTTGTTATTCACTTTATTACACCTTTAAAAAAAGAATGTTGTACAAAGGTAAGCAAAGACGTTTCAGATAAAAATGTGCAAACACGCAGAAGTGTGTATATAAAAAAAAAACAAAACGTATCAGTAGTATAGAAATAAATTTAAATTATATGAAAAACAATAAATAGAAAAGAATAAAAAAGCGTTAAAGCTTTTATTGTGAGTTGTTTAGGTCCAATTTGGTATGAATATGAATCCTCAAAAACGAAATTTTGGAGGGAGCTGGCCTGATATTTTCAAACAGGGCATTCTACAGAGGAGTAGCCACTGCAGAAAATGAATTATGGGTAAAACCAGCTTTACACGTTGGGACTAGTAAAGTGAGGTTATCTGTAGTACGTAATTGCCTGAGAAGCGCCTGATATTTAAATAAGAAATCATCTTAGAGATAAAAAGGTGAAAGAGGGTCATTTAAAATAGAAAATAAAGTAGTCAAAATTCTTAGTAGTCTTCTATCGCGAATCAGAAGCCATTTTAATCTAGCCCGGTACTGTGAAACATGGTCATATTTTCGAACACCATAAATAAATGAAATGAAAATGAAAAAAGAAAATTTTTTAGAAAAACTGTTTACAGGAACAAATGTAACTTAAAATTAGGACAACGTTGACAACTGAAAAAGTTAAAACTGCGTCGGAGACTGGAGAGTAAAAGAGACTGTATTGAAGAGCTGAATTGTGTGAAGAGTATGTAGTCACTAGGATTTGAATGTAGTGTGTATTTGTATGAATGTATTGATTGTGTTATGAAAAATTCAAATTTTACGTTAATTTCGAAATGAGTGTTAAACATGAGAGTCCTATTAATAATAAAAAGTCTACGCCGACGAAAGGAAAGGTTCGAAATCCCTTTGATAAAGTATTAATCGAACGACTACACAAACCGTTATGCAGGTATGTGAGAGAAGTTGTGATTTTTTTTTTTCAACAAACGGAAATATTTTAATTTGTGATATACTTGTAGCCCCGGGATGTGCAAAATATATAAAGAGCAGAGAAATGGTTCGTTTAGATGGGACATAGACCAAGCCTGCCAATTGTTACCGGCCGATATAGTTGCGTGCAATAGTCAGTTTGAACCTTCACCTGATCCTATCTTGGAGAAAATCGCAGAGGAGGCCAACGAAAAGTAAATTTATTAATTAATATTATTTTTAATTTGTTACAATAGCTTATGGTTGTTTATGATAATTTTACAGTCATCTCTAAATTTGTAATACGAACGGATAAACGAACTATTTTATGTTACGTTTACTTATAACTTGTTCAGCTAAAATTATATATGTACTTAGCTTTACTCACAAAAAAGAATTATTAACATTAGTTAATTCAAAGTCAATAAATGTTGATGGACCACTACAACACTTATCTCATTTTCAGATTTTTTTCTCAGGAGATGGTTATGCCTAGTCCTCTAGAAACATCTAAGAAAATAAAACCGATCCTCACACCATCCTCTGAGAGTAGCAGCAACTTAATAATGTCGAGTTATAGTAGTGAAAAAACAATTGTGGTTAAAGATGGTAAGGTTTTGTAGTGTTATTATTATATTATTCATATTTCTACTAAAATTACTATGAACATATTGATAAACAAAGGTAGATCTGAGTATCAATCCTTTAAAGGTATCTGATTGAAATTAGATATGTTTAAAATATGTATAATTGACTTTAGGACTTTGCTTTCCTTCTCTTATAGAGTATAACATTTTATAATGGATTTTTTTATGAGAAATATTTTATGGAAAAAAGGCCTATAGTTATATTTTTATTATTTTATTTAAAATAATTGATTAATTTAATTTTAAAAAGCAACAACCCATTTAACTTAAAATTGATTTAATGACTTTTAGCACCTGCTATATTAACATAAAAAATTCAAGTCTCTATGTGTAATAGTTTGGAAATGCTGGGGGGGACCACCTTACGGGCAGACAGACGGACAGTCAGACGAACACAGCGAAATTATAAGGTTTCCTTGTAGTACTACGGAACCCTAAAAAAGGTCGTATCTTTATTTATGATCCTGCTGTCGTAGGGACGTACAAAGCAAATAAATCGACAAATCTCCTGAGAAAAGAAAACACTTCGCATATTAACTCGCCTACGATTAGCGTTGAAGCATCTTTCATATAATTTGTTCTTTAATTTTACGAATATAGTACCAGTTGTGAAGATTTTTTCTTTTTATATAAAGAGGGGCCTGAAGGTTCACTTGAGAGACCTACAAAAGGCTCGCAGATGCGTTGCCCGTCTTTGAGGAATGATTATGCACTTGATATTTTTATAGTAGGCCACCGAGTCGTATCTGAGTGCCTAGCACGAACATTCTCGATAGTTTTACTAAAAGCTATTTTTTTGTCATAAAACCTACAAAGTTTTTACATTTCTTTATTCTATCAATTCTGTAGACGCGTTGTACTTTGCGTGAAATAAAGTAATTTATTATTATTTACACGTGAAAATAACAAACACAGTTACACGTATGGAATTAAATTCAAACAACCTTCATACTTCGTAATGACTGTGATTTTCCTAATAACCGGCGACGCAATCGATGCACAATCAAAGCGTGAATATTTTCTACCATAATTGCTAGCTGCGATTGAAATGTACTCGTATATTTGCTTCAATAAATATAAACGGTCATTTTAAAATTACTTTATTCAAAATTCAATAGTAACTCTCTGGTAAATTTCCGGAAAACAGTTTCGACGGAATTAAATAACGTAAAGAAATAATTACGTAACTCCCGGTTTAGGTGTAACATTTACTCTCATTTTTCTTTAACTTTAAATATTCTCCAGTAATTATTTTAGAAAGGAAAAAAAATCTGGTACGTTCTTAAAGTCTGTTTTTGTTTCTTTTTTTCCACTTAGCTGTATGGTGTACGATTTGTTTACCTCTAAGTAGCTTAGCATTTTGCCTTTATATTGTGTGTTCTCTAAATTGCCTATGTATTAAGTGTATTAAGCTGTTGGTAAACCCAATAAAAATAAATAAATAAATAAATAAAGTTTTTCATACGCCTTGGTTTATAAATTCATCATTGAGACGTGCACAAATAGTCACTGCTTTAAGATTGAGGTCTGGGAAGTGACGGCGGCGACAATCGCCGACCTTATAGCTGATAAACACTCCAGGCCGTATCTAGAGCGGTTCTGCCTCAAACTCGTAAAACTCGCAAACGAGCGATACAAAACAAGGTGAAAGGTGACATTATTTTAAATTAATTTATTTCATTTTAAACCAATTTTGTATTTATTTTTAGTTCTAAGTTTTAAACAAAATTTTGTTTTTTTTTTTTTAATTTCGTGTTTATTATTAGTTCTAAGTTTTAATCTAATTTTGTATTTATTTTTAGTTCTAAGTTTTAAACAAAATTTTGTATTTATTTGTGATTTAAATTTTAATTTACTCTAGTATTTATTTGTTATTTTTAAATTTATTGGTTTTTAATGTTAGAGCAATGGTCTACTGCAACCTCACCGCCGTCGGCAAGAATTTTAATATGTAATGTTAATCTTGTATTTATTCTTGATGTATGTTTTAAATGTCAATGCTGTATTTTGTACCTGTGTTTTAAATTTTAATTGTGTAGTGTCAAAATTTTGTATTTATTATTGTTAATTTTAAGATTATTGGTAATTTGTCAATTATTTATTTACATTTTAAACATTACATATAGACTGTATTAGAGTTAAGAATATTATACGAGATGGGAAAAGAGCGACCCAAAACGAACGAGCCAATGCCGGAAAAAATTAACAGCCCGCGGAAAAAATCGAATTGGCCAAAAATACAAATAAACAAAGATTCTTGCCATGCAAGAAGGGAAGAGACGACAAAAAAAAAAAAAAACCGAAGAAGTTATCGTTAAATTAATTGGTATAATCTATATATAAAAATGAGATGAAATTGTGTATAATAGTAACGTCAAAAATATTTAAGTCAATGTGTATAGCTTTACTAAACGTATAAAAAAAGTTAAAAATGTTTCTGTTTAATTAACTGTTTGTTACAGGTACTCGAAACCACAGAGCCGATTTCATCGGAAAATTCATTGACAGACAGCTGATTAAAGAGAAAAAGGCTATTTTATTTCTTGCCAAATTTAAGGATCTACAAAAAAATTAAAACCTTCAAATTGTAGTCAATACATTTCACGAGAAGTACGCATATATAGAGAATAATATAGTATATCAATTTAGTGATAAATGTAGAACCAAATTAATCCATCGAATAAACAACAAAATGGAGACATTAAGATAAAATACCTTTATCTGTAATCACACTAAGTGCCGCCGCCATAATATATTGAGTTGTATTATAGGATGAAAAGTAATTTAGATAATTTGAAAACTTCGTATAAAAAATGTCGTAGATTGAACTGAAGTAACGATAAGTGCCAACATTATTATTTATTATGCTAGATATTATTTTTTTAGATAAATTAATCGTGGCCTACCCGATTGAGAAGTTAAATTCTTGTAATTATATAATTAAATTTACTTCGTAACTTATTTAGTAAATCTATTATCTTTGCCCCTCAACGATAATAGAAGGAGCAAATTGTTAAAATAATTATTATCAATATTGCCCTCTTGTTCTGGTCGACCCGCTTTTCGCTAATTTTATTAATGGTAGCTTACATATTATGAAGCCGATACTTGTTTATCACCGCCGATTCTATATAAAGGCCTTCGACAATACAACTTGCAGTATTTGTGAGCCCGGTACGCGTCCAGTGTGTCGCTCCGTTTAATCTCGTGGACATACATAATAACAAAATGGCTTCAAGGGACCCTGCGTCAGACCAACTAATTAATTTTAAGAAATCCGTTAAGGTGAGAATTAGTTTTATCCTTACTAATTCTAATGATGACTCTTTAAATTTTGTAAACATCTAGATTTACGCACCTCACTTACGCTATACATTTAAATAGGTGGCCTCTCATTATAATTCTTAATCATACTCGTTTATGATATTATTTACGTACACTGTTTCTTGTGCAACGCAATTTATAATATTTCTGAATTCTATTTTATTATTATTTGTTAATAAAGGTAAAACTGTTGTCTATTATAAAATAGATACGTATTTAAGCCTGAGTCCTAAATTGTCATTTTTCATTACCAATTGGACTTTGATATTCCTCACTTAAACTGCTGCTATGCTATTAACCTTAAATTAAGAATTAAGTTTTTAGTTGAAATATTTAGTATAGCAATCTTTGAATTCTTTAAAATTATTTGCTTTCAAAATTTGTTATTTGAAATTTATCAAACAATATTGCCAAAATAAATTTACAATGTTAATATTATGTTATATCATTGGGAGCTATAAAAGAACACAATGCATTTAACAAAGGTTTATTAAGACCTAAGCCTTAGTAAACTTTTGTTTAATGCATTGTGTTCTTAAATCAAAAACAAATCAAAAACTTTAAATGCTTTGCGAATAAAACTTTAGATATTAATTTCATATATATATTACATTTACAAAAGTTTATTACTTTAGTTAAGGACAGTGTCATTGTTATGTGATCTAAAAGTTATAACATACCTTATTAAATATTACGTACATTAAAATTTCAGGATTCTCCCGGTGTCATAACTACAAAATATGGAGCACCAGTTGGTGTAAAAACTGCCATTCAAACTGTTGGAAAAAATGGACCAGTTTTACTTCAAGATGCCCAATTTTTGGATGAAATTTCATCCTTTGATAGGGAACGCATTCCAGAAAGAGTTGTACATGCCAAGGGAGCAGGTGCTTTTGGTTACTTTGAAGTAACACACGATATTACTAAATACAGTGCAGCAAAGCTTTTTGAAAGCATTGGTAAAAAAACACCAATTGCTATTAGATGCTCTACTGTTGGAGGCGAGAGTGGTTCAGCTGATACTGTTCGTGATCCCAGAGGATTTGCTGTTAAATTCTACACTGATGATGGAATATGGGATCTTGTTGGGAACAATACTCCTATATTCTTTATAAGAGATCCTACACTATTCCCTAGTTTTATTCATACTCAGAAAAGGAATCCAGCCACCCACTTAAAGGATCCTGATATGTTTTGGGATTTTATGACCTTACGTCCTGAGACCATGCACCAACTTATATATACATTTGGTGATCGTGGAATACCTGAGAGTTACAGATTTATGAATGGATATGGTTCTCACACATATAAACTTATTAATGCTCAAGGAGTGGCTCACTGGGTAAAATTCCATTATAAGACAAACCAGGGCATTAAGAACATGACAGTTGATAAAGCTGCTGAGCTAGCTTCTTCAGATCCTGATTATTCTATCAGAGACTTGTACAATGCGATAGCAAAGGGTGATTTCCCATCCTGGACCTTTTACATCCAGGTAATGACAATGGCTCAGGCAGAGAGCTGCAAGTTTAATCCATTTGATTTGACTAAAGTATGGCCACATAGTGAGTATCCTCTTATACCCGTTGGCAAGTTTGTTCTGAATAAAAATCCGAAAAATTACTTTGCTGATGTTGAGCAAATTGCATTTAGTCCATCAAACTTAGTACCTGGTATCGAACCCAGTCCTGACAAGATGTTGCAGGCACGTCTATTTGCATACAGTGACACTCATCGCCATCGTTTGGGTGCCAATTATCTCCAAATTCCTGTAAACTGTCCATACAATAGAACTATTTTAAATTATCAACGTGATGGACCCCAAGCTATGTGCAATCAGGATGATGCACCAAACTATTTCCCAAATTCGTTCTCTGGACCTCAGGAATGTCCAAGAGCTCAACGTTTGCAGCCAAGATACCATTTGAGTGGTGATGTTGATAGATATGACAGTGGCCAGACTGAGGACAACTTTTCACAAGCAACAGCTTTGTATAAACAAGTCTTCTGTGATGCTGAGAAGGAGCGTCTGGTTACCAACCTTGTAGGAGGTCTGCAACCTGCTGCTGGCTTTATACAGGAGCGTGCCATTAAATTATTTACACAAATTCATCCAGATCTTGGCAGCAAAGTGGCTGCTGGACTCGCTCCATTCAAAAAATATCATGCTAATTTGTAAAATATACACTGGGACTGATTACGGGTGCTAACTATTTTTGGCAAGGTTTTAAGTAATATTTTGACAATTTTTTTTAATTAATTGTCTTTGGGTACATTTAAACAAATGGCATAATAATAATTATATATATTTTTACAATGATAAGGTATCAATAAAGTTATTTTTCTATAACTTCTTTTAATAAAATCACCTTTTAATTTTAATCTAGAAATTTATATTGTTATCTTAAAATCATGACAAAATGAAAAGTATTGCTGGTCTAATGATTAATTTGTATGAGATCATAACCATTAAATCAAATGTATATTGTGGCTCAGTAGTACTTTACAGTAGTACTTTATACTGAATATAATATCAAATGGTACAAAGAGTGGATTGGGTGGTAACTACGTTAACAGTATTTGACTTACATTGTTCGATAGAACTCCACCTAGTTACGTTGGAAATGCTCTCGATAAGTACTTATTGCATGTGTGGTCATACTAGTTTACCTTGCGAACTGAACTGGGTCTCTTTTCGTATTATCGTGTTACATAAGGTTAGTTGACATAACTTTTAGGGGCCCTCGGGTAGTCATGGAAAACGATAATTGTCTAAAAAAATTGTATGTCATGACCAAGTTGTTCTATTTTGGTTTAAAAGTATTCTTTGCGTAATATGTATAAATTTTATCAGTATCTGTAACCAATTTGACTGTTCTTGCTTCAAGCTTGATTTTTGTTTGAACTCACACTATGGGATGTGGTTGTAAAAAGAGTATGTTGCTTCCTGTTATTGCCTAAAATAGGAAAATATAAAATTGATATGAAAATTATTAGAATATAAAAGTTATTGTGAAAACTAATCATGAATGCCGAATGCATTGATACAAAAAAAAATTATACTAATTCAAAAGGTAATTCAAATTTAACATGTTTTTAGGTATCGTACCTCCAAAGTATAAAAAGGATCTCTTATACTTTATAAGATCACTTCTTTGCCCGTTTGTCTGTCAAAATCTTTTTTCTCAGGAATTTGTGGAGTCACAGGGTTGAAATTAATACCGAATAGTGATATCTGCTGCCCCATAAAGCTGTAAAAAAAGCAACTCCATAAGTGTTCGTAATCAAAAGATATGGTCGTTTATGTCATATTTCCCATACTCTAAAAAGAGAATCAAACCGAGGTACTTTCCGTTGACTTAGAATCATGAAATTTAGCAAGAAGCTATTATATTGAAGTACAAGAATAGGAAAACAATCCGAAAACCGTAAATTTGTACATCCCAAAAAATCTGGTGACTTTGTCAAATTAAAAGAAAATTAGAAGCATGAAAATTATAAACCTACCCTTTACTATTTCATATTGTATTTTCTCCATAAGTGATTGTAATTTTTTTGAGAAAATTAAGTCTTAAACCGTGAGATAACTTGATTACGAGATGGTATGGAACGCTTGGAGCGCGAGTTTGACTCGCACTTGTCAAGGTGGCCACCTTGACAAGTGCGAGTCAAACTCGCGTCATCACATGCGATTTCTAGTTCTGACATACATATACGGAACATTATACATGGTAACTATTTTTGCGAGTAGTTGTATAGGTACTTTGTTGACGTTAAATCGAAGTGGTACCAACCTTGATCTACATCAAGATCTCTTGTGGTCTAGTTTCGCATGCCTTGTACTAATGCCGGCGGGCTTTTGCTCGACTTAATACCTTTGATTAAAACTTAAATGTACTGTTATTGTGATGTAGTGCACGGGTGCCTAAACTTTAAATTTAACAGAACACCGGTTACTTAAATGCCTTTTATTTTATGAAACTTAAAAAAATTACTGAGGTTTATAATTATAGCAACATCTTTTTTAGAATTGCTATTTTATAAATTTCAATGTTGATTGAATGTATAACATCATTGAAAAACATCATTCTAAACTTAAAGTTTTAATGTGAAGAATGAAATTATTTTACTATTTAATGAATTATTGGTTTATAGTTGGTATTATGGTCCGACAATTGTATGTGTATGTAGCTGCCGCTACATAACGAGACGGCGATCTATCGGGTTCTACATGTAACCTAGGTTACAAAGGCAGCCGTAGCTGCCCGGTGTTTTGTTTTGCCTACGAGACGCAACCTTGACAGGAATCTCGTAGGTTGGCAGGGCTGTGTAAAGAGCAGCCCTGCCATTGGGGTGTCAGTCAGGTAGGGTCGTATCCATGTTTGTCATTTTCAGTAGGTTCGGTTCTTGGTGGACACTGTTCCTTGTCCCAGAAGACTCAACCGCCGAAGCATGAGTTAATCCCGGGATCGAGGGCTCGAAAATTCAACCGAAACAGCGCCGTCCAAGGATCCGAGTGTCATGCCCGGTGATAAAGCGTTCTTCCCGCTAATCGCCTATGAGCGAGATTCCTAGGTGACTCGCACGAATTCCAAGTCAGAGGTTGGTCTGAATATCGACGGAAGGTCTATATCGGTGGTATCCTCTCTGGGGGTCGCGTCGTTCTGGTCCTCGCCAACGCCCTAGGTAATTAATTATTTATATAATATATTTAGTATGGGTCAATCACGTGAACTTTGTGTTTCCAAACAAAACATTTTTTTTTTCTATGCGCTCCGCGTCCGATTCGCAATACTGAACATTAAAAATATCACACTCATTTCTCAAAGGCCGGCAACGCATCTGCGATCCCTCTGGTGTTGCAGTTGTCCATGGGCCTCGGTAGTCACTTGGGTGAAAGCCGGCTTCTCGTTTGCCCCTTATCATATTTAAAAAAATCGACAATCCAAAGCCAAATCTAACCTCAACCCCAAATCTAAAGCCAATCGCAACTCAAAATCAAATTGAAATTAAAACTGTGACAACATTGTCACATTGTGACACGATATACATATTTCGTGTCACAATGTATGGACGCGATAAACTCTGAAACTGAACCGATTTTGATCAAATTTCATAACTATGTATCTGTAATTTAGTCCAAATTCAAACATATGACAGTTTCCTTCTTGATTTTGTATTATCATAATATTTATAGCAGGATAATGGCAATATTCACTAGTATGCAAGCCAACGTTCGGGTAGGACAACGTCTGCCAGGTCCGCATGTGTAGTTTACAAATTCACCCAATGTAAATTCACGTTATATACCTAGTTTTCTAAAAAAGTACCTTCTCAACTAGCCTTAAGTATTTAAAAGGTCATCGCAAACATTTTATCCTTTAGGCACGTAAAAAGCCAGAAGCTCTTCTTAAAGCTATGCAAATATGTAAAGGCGTCGACACACGACACTACATGATTAAATCTGTTATAAGTTTAATATGTTTTATCAGATATTGAATTGATATAAATATATATAGTCTAAAGAATATCGTAGCTCTAGAATTATATATCACTAGCTGTGCCCACGACTTTGTCCACGTAAAATTAGGTAAAAAAATAAATTTTAGCGTGATGATATATAGCCTATAGGCTTTCCCGATAAATAGGCTACCTAAGTCTGATAGAATTTTTCAAATTGGACCAGTAGTTCCTGAGATTAGCGGGTTCGAGCAAACAAACAAATTGTTCAACTTTACATTACTATAGATTAACAATAAATTCAATAAAAATTTAAGAAATTAAATTATAAATTATTATCAAATAATTGATAGAATCAGGCGTTACTTTGCGGAAATCCATGATATGCATGAAAAACTACACTACTTTGATTTAATCCGCGAATGAATACGAGAGAAAATCGGTGTAATGCTGCAACCCGAAAGCTACACCACCGACTCCGCCACCAAATTATTCTGAACGAAATCGGACAACAACTTTTGAAGTTATTTAACAAATACGTTTATAGCGTATCAGATACGGAACACTTCGATTTAAGCGTATCTTGACGCGATTTCGGCCATTTTATTTATTTGAGTTTTAGCGAACAACGATTGATTTCTATATGAATAGAAGATGATTTATTGTATATATATTTTTTAAATAACTGGTTGCTATTAGAGAGATATAGAACTGTTTTTTAGGAAAAAGTTTTAACATTATTTTTTTTAAGGATGACAAATCAGAGTCATCGGGTTCCGAATTCGAAATGGACTACGAAGGGCCAGCGGAAGGTGGACTCGTGCCCCATGACATAGATGTGTTTAGCCTGCACGGTTCCATGGCCCACGAGCACCGCATAGAAGTGTTCAAACAGTTCCGTGTTGCGAAAAGAGGTTTACTCATTTGTACAGTGAGTACAGGTTTCATATGTTAAACTAGTTGTAGCAGTATAGTGGAACTAGTAGTAAAATAAGAAATGTAGAGTGAAAGAATATAACATGATGGCTTTAAAAATAGCACGGGAATTTAGCTTACGGTGAAAATTGAGCAACTAGAAAAAACAACTAGCTGTATTCTGTGACTTCGGCCGCGCGATTTCAGTGATGTTGTTAAATTTTTGCGTTGAACTTTATTTTTCTAAAAGTACAGTAGCCCATGTCATTCCTTGTAATATAAGCTGTCTGACAGTAAACGTTCTGTCGAAATCGGTCTAGCCGTCTCGGAGATTACTCGGAACATGCAGACAGACAGACAGATAAAAAATTTTACTTGCTTTTTTGTAGTATGCGTATAAAATTTCAACCTTACAGCCTCTTCAATTTTATTTATATGTATATGATATGGTGTCGTGGAAATATAGTCGATGTAAAAGCTAAGTTTATGACAGCCGCACTCCTATATGTAACAAATTATTCTAGAATTTTTTTCCTTATTCAAATAATCGTTCACACTGTAATAAAGATTTTAAATATGTTTAAACAAGTCCTAAATATAATTATTTAAGACTCAGGTCATACTGCGATCGTACCTTGTTTATAATTTTCATTAGACCTTTTTTAAAATTGTATTTTTGTTTATAATTTCATAATTAAATTTTAGAACCTAGTCACGGGGACCGGAGTCTTAAATAATTATAGTGAAAATAATCGCCAAACTTCAAAATGGGTTAAGTCCTAAATGAATAATAATAAATATCTATATGACACATGTCCACTACGCCAACGTACCAGTCCAATTATATGATACTTTAAAAAAGGCACGGCCATTAGCCTTTGAAATTTAAGTAACTAAAAAAAAGCAGTCATGAAGTCAATTCTTTACACGTACATTGTAATAACAATAATAAATTTATAATAACAATGTATTCTAAAGTAATACTCCCATTGCATTGAAAGCATTAATTTACATAACAAAGGGTCGTTGATTGTACTCCCTAATGGCGTGTCTTTTAGCAGTTATGGCCCTGCTAAGTATTTGATAAACATTGTTAAATGCGTAATTTAAGTCTTCTCTGCCTATTAATCTTTTATTAATATATATTTTTACATATAGAATAGGGGCAAGTTCGTTCGTCTCAGTGACTACCGACGCGTCGCTTCCAAAAAACCCGTAAACGCAGGCCAGTGTTGAGTAATATGTATCCCCTTATTTTGTAAGTACTTCCAATCAAATCAGTTCTGAAATTGCTAATATAGGTATTCGTTTCATAGAGATGTTGTACGAGAACACGGATTCATAGAAAATCGCATCGATTTTAAGAGCAAAATAGTCTACAAGGGCCTTTATTCGTAGGCGATGATAAATGCTTATGGGCAAAAATAATAATTAAACTAGGCATTTATATAGAGATATTTATATATGTTACTAATAGCATGTCTTTTAGTAGTTACAGTTATTTATAACAAGTACTTGATAGAAGTTTTTAAATATGTAAGCAAAATTTTTCTTTGACTCCGTCCGTATGTGAAAATATTAATTTCGTTAAAAATATCGATGACTACGCTACGATGAACTCATTTTTGCGCTTAAAAATTGTTTTATCTGACCGAATTCAAATCGTTTCTTTTCATCTCTTTCTCAGATTTATTGCTCTCTTTCACTTAATCTTTAAGATGAATCTCATTAGCTCAACGGCAGAAGAGATGGACTGAAATCAGCAAGATACCCGGTTCAAACCCTGACCTGCTATTCTCGCATCCACTGCTTACAGAAGCGTTTAATTTAAGCCTAGTAGGAGGGGAAATGGAAATATAAAACATACTTTAAAATAATAGCTTTAACTTCCACTCCCCTTTGCCGCATTCTTTCTCTCCTCCCCATCTACCTTTATATTCTTTTACCCCATCTCTTTCCCTTACTCCTGTCTTTCTAATTACAGGTAGCGCCATGCTTGTAGCCGAATTGCGCCGGCGCGGCCGTTTACCTTAGGGGTGGGTGCGACAATAGCTTAATGAGGTCGGAGCTTAAACGGGACACCTCACGGGTTTCACTCCATTCCTTCTACCGCTGAATTATTGAGGCTAAAATTATAGCATTATACCTTCCTACAAAATATAAAACGATAAAAAATGTTCTTGAATTGCAATTATTATTCTCCGTTTACTCAAGTTTTAGAACAAAACTTTCTTTATTGACAACATGACCTATAAGTTTCTTGAATTTCTTTTTTTTGTTTTCCAATGTGTACTAGGCACATAGTATCATACAAAAAATCTATCCACATACAGCGCTAAAGGTGATTTTTTTCGATAGTGAATAAATAAACGATGAGGTAAAAGCTTTAGCATAAAAACACAACCTCTAAAAATGCCGGCAGCCGGCAACGTTCCGATTTGCACGGCTGAGTTGTCGCTCACATGCCGTAATGAAGGAAAAAAGTTTTTACGAGGAAAATTAAAAAAAAGGAGAAACATAAGGCACACAACAAAGTACAAACACAGATACTATAAGGAAAGATGGCAGAAACAAAGGGCCTATGCCCAGCGGTGGGTGAATAAAAGCTGATAAATGGGTATTCATACATACATATGTATATATTACATAGCTAGTGTCTACTTAAGCATTTTTAAATACATTAGTATCCAATTTTGTTTATAACTCTTATTGTTCTCTATGCTCTAACATTAATTTAGTTAAAACATATCCATACTATTATATAATGTGAAGAGTTTGTTTGATTGAACGCTAATCTCAGGAATTACTGGTCCGATATTTTTTTTTTGTCAAGGACGCCTACAGGCTATATATTATCACGCCAAAATTTAATCTACTTTCTTTTACCTTATTTTACGCGGACAAACTCACGGGCACATCTAGTATAACAATTTAATAAAACGGTAGAGAAAGTTGTAAGTAAATGTAACGTTCATAATTGTTTTATAACGTTTTAATTATATTAAACTAAAATTCTTAATGAAGCTTTGACTTTAAGTAAGTTTTTTTAAGTAGGTATCTGGTGATTATTTCGAATCGCAATAAAATGGGAGAAACATTTTTCTACTAAACAATCACCCTCTGGGCTCAGGTTTAACCTTCATACAGTCTTCTTGTGGAAATAATTCAAACAGTGGACAACTGACACAATAAGCAACATCGAGAGTAAACAATTGTCTACGAACTAAGCGTGGCTGGCACTAGTACGTACCGTAGCGAGTCTGCGTTCGAAAATGTGCCTTCAATTTGGGCTGTCTATTGTTTGCCTTAGGGTCCGAATTCTTAAAAAAAAAAACCATAAATATCCATTTATACCTAAGTCCTAATGCATATTTAATACATCCATATTATAGTATTACCCTCATATAATATTTCCAATCGTTTCTACGTATACATTCTTTTTTATTTTAATTAATTTTAAAGTGTGCCCTAAATTTTTAAAATAAAGCCGCCCACTTTTACATTACGCTTATGTTAAAGGTTTCTTTTTCGTGTGGGTCTAATACAATTGTTTTTTTCTTCTATGGCATTCCAATTGGGCGAATATTTCGCAAAAAAAAATAATTACGAAACACTTATATTTTTTTGTTTTTTTTTTTCATTAAAAAGTTGGGACAAAGAAATCCTTTAAAGGTTCCTTTTTTTTAATGAAATCTAAATCGAGTTACAAGTTTAAAAAAAAAGACATTTTAACTGAATTTCAGCTGTGTAAAGGTAATTAAAGAAGGTTTTTTATTAACCAGAAGACGATGTCGAAAAAATTTTTTTCCAAACATGCATGTTATTGCAGGTTTTTTGACATTTTCCATTCCGTTTAATTTAATTATTAATTGTTAGTTAGGGGTCATCCATAAATTACGTCACACGTTAAGGGGGGGAAGGGGGGAGGATTCAAGAGCCTTGTGACCTCGCACATCAAAATTTTAAATATTGTAATAAAAAAATTATTTAATGAAGAAATTTTGCCGTTTTCTTTAAATTATTTTTAAAGTATGTGACGTCACACCAAGCGGGAGGGGGTTTCGAATGTGTGACAGAAAGGGAGGGGAGTTTAAAAATCGTAAAATTGATGTGACTTAATTTCTGTATGACCTCTTATAAAAAAAAAAAATCTTTTTTGTTTAAACCTTTTTTGATGAAAAACCTGAACAGCCAGTGTGTGAAAATAAAAAATGCAAACGTTTCTAATTTCTTCCTTCCGTTCAGATTTCGGAACCCCCTAAAACTTTAGGGGTTTCTCAAATGCCATCGTGGAAAAACAAAATCCACAAATTCTTAGCGGACAATTTTTTCCTTGGTTTATATTTCAACACCCCAGAACTGTTACATAATTGGGGTTCAATTATTAACGTTATATGAAAAATATACTCAATCTAAACTCTAAATCCGACTCGATTTACTTTGCGTCGAAAATTCCAGAAGGCGCCGTTGTCTCTTTTACTCATTATAAAGTGGAGTAGACAGACGTTGGCATAAGATTTGAGTGAAGTGGCGGCAATGCTGCCACGTCAAGTGATGATATTGTTGTTGCGTTTCGTTCGGTTTGTGTGAATTCCCGATGGCCTAAACTCGTCATTAAAGGCCGGCAGCGCATCTGTTAGTCTCCTGGTCGTGCAGATGTCCATGGATGTTTGCCTTTTGTAGCATAAAAAAAACCGTAAGAAAGATAAAACAGGAATTTTAGGCATACCAAGAGTAATTACAGTAATCTTTGCTTAAAAAAAGAAAACGAGTTTGGTTACGGATTCATTAATTCTACAAAAAAACTTTAGGTATGCGGTCTTAATTGCCAATGTGTTCCAGGTGTTTCGCAGAGATGTTATACGATATTAATAACAAATTCCAGATACCCTCGGCTCTCAGAAACTCCTTCTCAAAATAGAGTACACCGCACGCATAGATAAACAGAGAACGATCAACAATATAAATATTACATTCATAAACAAAACCTCAGAGGAGAATCGAAATGGCGAATTCGCAATGGCGGAAAATTCCCTGGAAAACTTGGACGGTAAATTATAATTATACTCTTTGTTTGCAATTACGGCATAACGCTATAGCTGAATAAATTGATACTCTGGGAATATTCGTTATTATACATATACATTCTTTTTTATTAGCCTGTAATGTCCTACTGCTGTGCAAATGCCTTCCCTCTCTTCGATACTCTCCTCTATCCAGAGTTACTATATTATATACATAAAAATCAATCATACATAAAACTCAGAAATGGCTGAACCATTTTGAATTCTGTTTGTTTTGTTTTGTTAACACGTTTTAAACTTTCGCGATTATTTTCACCATAATTATTTAAGACTTGGGTTTTATTGCGATCGTACCTTGCTTATAATTTCCCCGACGTTTCGACAGAATTGCATCGGTCCTCAGGGCCTAGCGCGAACGTTTCGAACCGAAGTAAGTCGACGAGTCGACTTTTCTTAGGATGAAAATGTTCGTGCTAGGCCCACAGCGAACCCTTAGTGTCAACGCAGGTTGCACTAGAATTGATTAAATGCGTGACATGGTTAAGAGCTGCCTTCCGTGGGCAACAGTGGGTTTTGTTTTATTTCCCTTTTTTCGGATAAAAAGAGAAGAAGGAAGGTTTTTCTATCGTGTTTGCATGATTCTTTATAACAATGCTATGTACATTTGTTATAGACCTGCATATCAGATATTATTCCTTCCTCTGCAACGCGATGGACCCGGCACCCGCACGGTGAATCCATGGAATGCTAAGAAATTCGTCTCTCTCAGGACCATATGACACATAAGTCAAAAAAACAAATAAGTCAATGAGTGATGAGTGAAATAGGTATTTTTGCCTGTCCTAAGCTATGACTAAGTCTAAAGGGAAAACGGACCATCATCGTGCGTACTCGCTAGTATGTCCATGGGTTCCGTACATAATTAGTTAACTTTCTCTGAATCTCACGTAATAGTTAATTGACATTTACATTTAATGTTAATTTTTTTCGTCATATGATCAGTAACTATCAGGTCCCCAAGTATCGTGTCTGTCAGTCAACCTGTATATCTATATAGGTATAACTGAATTTTAAAATGAATTTACAATTTCACCCGATCACACTTTTCGTAACGCTCTCATCAAACATTCATCAGCGCACTCCCCAAGTCAAGGTTACGTAAAGAATTTTTATTCCAATAAAAAAGAACGCTTTCCCCTTTAATTACAGTACCTTTCGGGGCACTTGGTACATGATGGGCACCACGGAAGATCCGGCGAGCTGCAGCACGCGATTCACCTCGCCCTCCATCACGCGCAGCGCCCTCTTGGGCACCAAGCACGCGCCTTTTGTTTGTTCACCTAAAATCAAAGTCAAATTCAAAATCAAAGTCAAAGACAAAATCAAAGTCAAAATCAAAGTCTATTATACTCTGAAAAAGCATTAGTAATCATACCTTTGCGTGTCCGTGAGTAAACTGTAGACTTTACGCGCGATTTAAATAAAGCTTCTGCGATATTGTTACGGATGATTACTTTAAAAATAATTCAAATTCAAATGACATTTTATTCAAGTAGACTCTTACAAGGTCTTTTGAAAGTCTACTTGAATAAAATATCATTTGAATTTGAATTTAGAATCCTAATGCAAAATATAATAAACGTCAAATATTTCTTTTGTTTTATTGCATATTACTCTAGAATCTATCATTTACAATCATAAAACATCATTGAAAAAATTAATTAACGCTACACAACGTCAATGGCCATCACCAGTATTTTGGGACCAATATGACTTAGGGACCTTCAGGAGCATACCCATTTCTTAAAGGCCAGCAAGGCACCTGCGAGCCTTCTGTCGTTGCAGTTGTCCATGAACTGCGTCGTAAATCACTCAAGTGCAGGTGGAACACTCAGGTCTGCCCGTGTGTGGTGTACTGTGGCGTTCCAAGCAGAACGGACAAGTCTTATAGGTCCACTTGGTGATAAGTGATCACCGTCGCCCGTGGACACCCGCAAAATAAGAGGTGCCGATGCGTTGCCTGCCTTTAAGGAACCCGTACACTTGGCTTTTAGAAACATTAATATTGTAAGGCTCTGGGAAAACCACAGAGGGAAGATTGTTCCACAGTATGCACGTGCGAGATAGGAATGATCTCGATGCACGTACATTTGTCAAATCCAATCTATTTAAATTCGTTGTATTTAAATCCAATGTCACCCTCTTGTAGGACTATGTCATACAAGAGGGTGGCATTGGAAACAACTGGTCTACCTCTTCGTCAAAGCATACCAGTACGGACACGACCTTCATAATTGAAGGTAACTACTAAGAATACGTCTTATTCGTTCCTTATATAGGTCTATTATATTGTGCAATATCACTATCACGGATTGTGCAATATTGTTGACCGTAAAAGGTTAATATTGAAGATTGTGCGATGATTGAACGAGTTGAATTTTTATTGAATCCTATTTTTCATTGCATCGTACAATGTCATTATTGGGCAGTATTTTTCAGTTTCTGTTTATGCCCCGACGAGGAGTACAGGAGTACACGCGTGCGTGCAAAAATGGCGGAGAAAGAAAATCTTAATATTAGTTTAATATAATATAACCATTGCGCTGTTCGTATTATAGTGCAAAATAATTGATTTGACTATTGCACAATCTTAATGTAGGTCTAGGGAGCGCCTTATGTCGCGATTATCGTGGTGGCAATATTAAGAGAAATTTAACACAGATTACAATGAGTCTTTATTATTATTATTTATTTATTTTAAACTTAATGCACACAATAAAGAGACACAATAATTTAAAAATTAATAAAGGTGCGCAAGGGTGGTCTCATCGCTTAAAGCGATCTCTTACAGACAGCCCGGGCAAGAGAGGATTATGGGAAATAATAATTGGTGTGGTGCACAAGAAGTAAGTATATATATATATATATATTATTAGGGAGACTATTTACAGTTAGAAGGGAAATACTTTTTTAGTCGAGTCAGTCAGAGTCTTCTACTGAAGAGCAGACAATTCAATTCATCTGCTTCATAATAATAATAATAATAATCTTTATTTACAGGCATCTGGGCCCGCACATATTACAAAAAATAATTATTTAAAAAAAAAAAAAATTACAAAATTAGATTAAAATTAAATTACAAATTAAATTAACGTTGTATGCAAATTGTATCGCGTGCATCATGGGGATACATTATACACAAAGAGTAAGTGCTCCTTTTAATAAAATGAAATAAATATGTTTTATTCAGTATCGTAACAAGAAAAAAACACTCGGAAAATTCTCAACATTAACAAGAAATTTATGCATGTAACAGAAAGGCAGTAACTTTAGCTCCAGGAGCTACTTTTCAGTCTATGAGTCTTTGAGTCCTCAATGGTGAGGGTCGTGACTCCTGTTTTATAACTTTCTTTGTACAATGTTACACCAGCTCTTTCTTCTACCTTGTTTCCTAGCAATACGTCCGAATTGAAGTCTCAGATGTTTGAAAAAAGCATTTTGATATATAATTTGCCATTTTATATAAAAGAATTTTAATGAATTTCCTAACACACGAACAATACTTTAACTTAATGTTAGAATTCATTTGGTGCAACAATGTTGGGAACAATTAAAATTACTTTGGATACATCCGCAAACCCCTACACCATCAACATTAACACTAAAGCACTGCATTGGTTTTCTGTCGTTCTGTCGGGCCTCAACGCACGTTTCGCTCCGAAATTTATATTTCGCATTACCTTACAGTTTCTAAAGCCCGCTAAGAAGCCAAAAAAGAAATATTTCAGATTATTTTAATATATTTTTTTAATTTCGAATAAAATACGTATTGTATAATATCCGTAAACACAACAGTTTCAGTTATAGTAAAATAAGTAAAACTTTAACAATTTTTATCCGTCCCTTACTCTCTGCCTATTAAACACGATGCAATGAATAGAAATGTCTTCATAACATGAGCGATGACATTAACAAGTCTTTAGTTATCTCTTAAATTAACATAATACTTATTAGGGGGACTGTGACGAAGGAAGATTAGGGAATAATAATTGTTATAATTAAGTAACAAGCCACTTAACGTGTGCATATCGTTAAAAGAAATATTATGATAACAGGAAGAGCTGACTGATTTATTCTTTGCGCAAATGTTTAAAAATTTCACTGTGGTTTCAGCGTTTATACACAATTTTTTACAAACATTTTCTTATCTTCAGCGGCCATTGATGGGAGTCCAGCTAGTCGCAACATTGGCCCACCTTTGCGGGTTCATTCCTGCCACATGACAGCCCATTCTCACTTGAGCTTAGCTGACATTTTTACCACATCCAATACTCCAGTCATGGAACGCATGGTGGTGTTCTTAACTCGAGGTAGGCCGAGTAGTATAGAATCTCGCCTCCTTTTTAGAAGATACCCCGTATCTTCTATTCTTATTAATGAACTTTCAAGTCCTGCGCTGGTAGCGAAGATGTTTTTTTGACCTTAAATTCAAGCAGCATTTTATGTTTTGCTGCTAAATTTATGCTTCATTACAGAGAGAGAAACTGTCACTCTAGAATAACTAAATGTAAAATTTTAAATAATCATATGGTCTGCATAAAATGTATAATTACTAATTAAATAAAAAATTTCATGTGAAAAAATTAAAGGAACAAATTTTAAGATCTAGAAAGCGTTAGTAATTTGATTCCTTATCAGTCTGCCTGATATACGAGAAAGAATAAAGCTTTCGGGATAGCTTCTATCGCGATCTTTCGTAACGAGTCCTAAATCTCTACTTACGTCCAAAAGGTTAGCTTTCTGAGCCGTTAAACCTCGCCAGGTAGTTAAGGTGCGAGAGATTTTGAGAAAAAAAAAACCTTTTCCTTCACCGAGTTTCTAGCCAGTTAAGGCTTTTGTTTTTAGCGGGTTTAGATTTGGTTCTCGACGCTTACAGCGAACGTGCAAGGTTTATCGTAATACTAGCTGAACCCGCGACTTAGTACGCATAAAATAAGGAAAAATATAGATTTAATTTTAGTGTGGTGATATAGTTTCTTTGCTTGTTTGTTTGAACGCGATAATCTTAGGAACTACTGGTGCGATTTGAAAACTGATTTCAGTGTTAGATGACTCATATATCGAGGAAGGCCATATATACTATATATCACCACGCTAAGCTTGAATTCATTTTTTGCATCTAATTTACCGCGGACCAAGTCGCGGGTTTATTATAATACGTGACTTATTATATAAATTATAATACGCACATTAATATAATACGTGATATTAAAATAACGTTTATCTGTTTAAATCTATTAATATATTAATCGTAAGGAATACTCGGAAATTAAGAGTGGAATCACGCTCTTTGAAATTTCGATGCTTAAATATTTATTGACGTCCATTAAAGTGTCGATAAATGTTTGTCATCTTCCTTTTATTATTATTCGTAGTCATTTCCAAGGACAGCCATTTGTAATATAGTCTGATATTTTTTAAAGAACCGACAATCGTGAGCAAAAAGGACTCGAGGCTTCTTTACCTCAATAATGGGAGAAAGGTCTGTTATTAGAAGGGTCTGTGTTCGGGTCAAAACCTCGACTTCACTGGTGGCTGCACCCCAAAACGATAAATGGGCTATCTAACGTTGAAAGAATTTTTCAAATCGGACTAGTCGTTTCGAAGATTAACGCGTTCAAACAAATAAACTATTCAGCTTTATATATTAGTGTAAAGATATAACAAAACACCCATCCCGGCTTGTGTCACAAGGGCCGGTCGGTTCCATACAGTAGGGACCCCCTATGGCGTCGAGACCATGACACGACTTTAGACTCCCCCCCAAGCAATGGAGGTCGGCTCAGGGGGATCCTCAGCCCCCTTCCAACTAAAATATACATTTATCAAAATAAAAATTGCCAAAACACGCTTGTAGAGAAGGGTTTCGGTTACGGAACCCTAAAAAGTAGCCTTCAGCTCTCGGGGATAATGTTCCTTTCTAACAGTCCGCAGTAAAAACTGCTTAACTTAGCGATCGACACAAATGCTCAGTGAGTTACTTTAAAGGAAAAGGGAAATAACAGTAAGGAGTTAAACTGTTTAATGTTATAGTGTGGAAGGACCCTTGTTTTTCATATAGTGTGTAAGGACCCTAAGGGCATTTTAGATTATAAAGTTCCAAACATGGCCCGTTAATTAGGGCCGCGCTTGTCAACTTAATTAAGAAACAAGAGACCAAGGGTTTTGGGAGATAAAAATTTCTTGACAATTTATTTACGCTGATTTTTCCTAATAATTTTCTTTGATGTGAGCTTAGATGACTAGAGGCAGGCGGATACTGAATTCGTATTAAGTAATCATCGATGGCCTTGGACAAGTTCGCTACTACAAGGCTCGCAAATGTGTTGCTGGCCTTTGAGAAATGCGAATGCCCGTTTCTTGATGGTTCGGTTTGTCCTATCTGTAAACTGGTTTAATGTAAATTTCATTAATTAGTAATCAATCCTTTTTTAGGCTTCTGTGATTGCAGGCTGTATTTATAATTTCCAGAACTCTTTGCTGTTGTTTCGTCATCCAGGCCGGACATATTCCTTTATCCAAAGCCACTAAAGCCAGTAGTACTTGTAGAGCTTACAGTTCCATGGAACAATATCCCTAAAGACCATCTATTAAAAACGAACAAGTACTTTGACCTAACCAATGAGCTCACCAAAAACGTTTACAAAACCAGCTTATATACGGTAGAGTTACGAGCAAGGGATATACCAGCAAAATCCCTGTACAATCTACTAAAAGACCTTGGCTTGTCAAGAACTATCATAAGTTCATTACTAGAAAGGACATCTAAAGCCGCACTGCGTAAAATTGGGAGAACCTTTCTAGATTTCGATAGGGCTAGAATTTCCTATTCTAGCCCTATCAAAAAATCTAATCTACCACCTTGTCAAAGTTTTATATATTTTTTTAAATTGTACCTAACATGTAATTTTGTTGGTGGTTCAAATGAAACAAAAAAAAAGATATAACGTTATGTATATATTATACTTAACACCGATAGATAGTAGATAAAGAGATGTATCGTGTGTTTTTATATTAAAAAAACAAAGCGGAAAACAGGCAGACGTCATCTGACTACCAACATGCGTGGACAACTGCATTACCAAAATACTCGCATATGTGTGAGCGGCTTTTGAGGAATTAGTATGCCCTTTTCTTGAAATCTCAGAAGTCGTATCCATTCGGAAACATCAGAGCTGACCACTGATTCTACAGAGAAGTTGTGCAAGGCAAGAAGTTTCTAGAAAATAGCACTGTTGTGGGCTTTAGTATATTTAGAGTATAATATGGTCCTTCTATTTATGAATAGAGATCTACTAGTAGAAGTGGGAGATCTACCATCTGGTGTCTTCAATTGTGATTCTAAAATACCTGTCAAAAGCAGCCGTCGGAGAGGAGTTTACGCATGACACACAAAGAAGAGTAGTTTAACATAATCAGAATGATTTGACAAACAAAATTTTATTCAGAATTTAAAGTAAGTTACCGATGGCCGTGAAATGAATATTAAATACTGTAAAATTTCTTGTTAGCAAAGTTTCAGTTTTTACCAGAAATCGACAACAAAGACACATTTTGATTTATCATTGACTTTGGTCTGCAATATAATATTTATTACGTACTTACCATTATTCCTTATATTTTTTAATAATAAAGGTGATTTTCTAAAATCTATTGTTTCATATTAAAAGAAATAGTTGCTGAAAAGGATCCAGCTACTAGCTCCGGTGTTTCCGAATCTAAATTATAATTTTAGATTAAAAGTTAAAGCAGCAATATATAATAATAGTCAAAAGATAATTTTCTTTTAAACTTTTATCCACGTGAGTCTAAAAGTTATTACGAGGTAGCAAGTCGTTTGAAACACTACATAGGTATTTATAGCGAGTGAAATTTTATAACTGACAGTTGAATATTCCTCATAAACCTCGTTTCATCGCCCCTTCTACAACCATTGTTTTCAATAACACTATTTCAACAATTAGATAAAGAAAAGGAAACAATTTTTCTCGATAGTCCAATAGCAAACTATTACTAGAAACTGGAACATTAGAGCTAGTTTACTAAAAGTGAAAACCATCCCCTCACGATCTTTACAACCTTACGACTAATATCACAAAGTGACATTAATCGGGTCCCACTATTTTGGACGGAGGATGTCGGATATCAATTTTAAACCAGTGCTAGAATGGGTCACCCATCTATAACCCGGTCGCAGCCAGAGCAACTTAACTTAGCTATCGACTCAAATACCGACCACTGACTAGGCCACGATATCCTCAGTAGAATGTCAAATTTTGTATTTGAAAGTGCCGGAAATTCTTCAATTAAGCTTGATATTCTCGTATCGGCATAGAATAGAGAACTAAAAGGTTTGTAGACCGCCCCTTTAGCCAGTGAGCCATCGAGAAACGTCACATGCTACTTTAAGCAAGATAAAGAACCCTAAAATTTGAACAAAATCATTGAATTTAATTGGGACGAACTCGCGGGCAATCTTATACTTATATTATAAAGCTGAAGAGTTTGTCTGTTTGTTAAAATTTTTCAATTCATTTCACGCGGACGAATTCGCGGGTAACAATTAGTAACGAATACAGTATAAAGTGACAGTAAGTGACTTCATTTAACTTTGGTACTGACACTTCTTTCTTTTCACGTTCATACTACCGAACAAAGTTGCGGGCATCGCTTAGTTATTCATATAATCGGGGAATTCAGGTTAAACAGTAAAATCCATGCATATAATTAAAGTAGTTTAATTGTAATACTTAAATTTCACTGTTAAATTAATAATTCAATTGAATTGGTCACGAAACATTTAAGCTGACAGTCCACAGGCTTACATTTTTGTAATAACTTTAATACCCTAGTATTATGTATCACCAAATTTGTGGCTTGCTTCAACTGGCCTCAATTAACCTCATAAAACTTCAATATATTTCATAATTTCGATAAAAAGTAGCCTATATTCTACTCCAAGATTCAATCTAACTCTATCGAAATTCATCAAAATTGGTTCAGTGTGAAAACGTAACAGACAATGTATATTAGTAAGGATTGCCTTGCTACAAATTGTTGTTTTAATTTGCTATTTGCGAGGATATATTGCTCTGTAGATTGGTACTCTATTTATCTCATTATTATATCTTATCCTGCTATTGCCAATGTTACAAGGGAGCAGACGAGCAGGCAGCAGGCATCGAAGTGCCTACCGGCGCCCATGGACATCTGCACGACCAGAAGGCCAGCAGATGCATAAGGAGTATTCCAATTTACAGCAGTCATAGATACAATAATGCGATTTCATAAAATCCATAATGTTTCTAACAGTCGTTTCAACCGCCTTCTAAATAGGAGATTCTCTATTCGCCCATTGTTTTTTTTTTATGTATTTATTATACGTGATTTTTCCGCCTTGATAATAATGATTCTTTTTTTATTTGGTAGATCATACTTCAGAGGAGGGCCCATAAAAGTTTTATCGAAATCGGTAGAGCGGTTTTTGAGTAATCAATAAAACCCAATAAAGTGATATATACATCTATTCCGTATAATTCACGGTTCGAAAGATGATTTTTACTCCGAAACGTCCCACCAGTGGACTGGTGTTTTCAGTTTGCGCTAAGTTGGCCTACCCTAATCATATAAAAATAAAATACTTTTCACTAAAACCTACTACTAAAGGGCTCGCAGATGCGTTGCTGGTATTTGAGAAATTAATAATTGTACAAGTAGAATACAAATTGAATATTGCGTATATCTAATTTATTTTTGGTATCATTTAGAAATGTCTGTCTGTCTGCTGCCAAACTGCGCTGGCGCGTCCGGGTACCTGTGCATCTTTCTCACATAAGATCGGCGTGAAGTGGCGGCGATACTGTCACGTCAAGTGATGGTTTTCGCGTTTCGTTCGGTTTGTGAGACTTCCCGGTGGCTTAAACTTGTCTTTAAAAGGCCACTTAATCACTTGGGTGAACCACCTGCCCGTTTAACCAAGTAACATCAATAAAAAAGAAAAAATAAAAGACATATATTTTTTTATAGATTTTTAAATAATATGACGAGTTTAAAGAATTTTGACGGCGATAAAGAACACAAACTCAAGTATATCATGACTGTAAAATAAAATTGATGGCCTTATTAAAATAATTATAATCATTAATTTATTTAAATTATTATTTTGGTCTTCATTTCTGTAAAATAAATTTAAAATCAAATTAGAACATGTACATATTTTTGTTAAGAGTTACTTAGCATTTAAAAAATAATTTAATATACATTCAACGTGTAAGGACTCTTTTATTTTAAAATTTCACATACACATGTAGTAATATAAAAAAAACATATAAGCTCAAAAATTTAAATAGGTCCTTTAACATATTGTGTTTCTTTGCCACCGGTGACAAAAGGAGGACCTTGCTGAAAATGAGCGTTGCTTTCATACCTGGAAGCAGCACTAAGCTGAGCTTGCGTCCTTTTGCTTCGTGATGCCATCTGTGACGCCGGCATTACTCAATTTCTTCTCCCGCCAAAAAGGACTGCGTAAAAAGAATTCAAAGAAACGCTATCGGCGTACATAAAAAGTAATAGAGACGCTGTTCTGTTGTTTTTTCTTAGATACAGAGGTAGTTTTAAATTAGTATTTACTTTTTAAAAATCTAATACATTTAAACGAGCAATTATTGTATATATGAAAATATATGCGTCTGGCCCGTTGGCGCAGTGGGCAGTGACCCTGTCTTCCGCTCCTTGGGTCGTGGGTTTGATTCCCTCCTCGAGTCTAGGTGTATTATAGTATGTATGTATTTATATATTTCTACAATATATATATATTTGTCTATAACAGGCGTCCGTTACACAGGCATTAAGTTGTCTACCTTATGAACAAACGCCCGTGTGTCATATAGTCTTGTATATATTTATTTATATATATAATTTAAATCTCGGAAACGGCTACAATGATTTTCATGAAATTTTGTATGCATTGGATTCCAAGGGCGAATAGTCGATTTAGCTAGATTTCATTTTTTAAAAACGCCGTTTCAACCGAGCAAAAGCCTGGTTCTATCCAGGTACTAGTATTATAAAAGAGGAGGGCGTAGAATATGTGGCCGGCATTTGAGGCAATCGTTCGGTTAAGTAGCTCTTACCGCGACCGAGTGATAGATGGGTGACTAATGCTAACACTGTTTTACAAATATCCGACCTCCGTGTTTCAGAAGGCACATAAAACGTAGGTCCCGATTAACGACACTAAATAACATATGTAGTATGATTTTAGATATTTTTGGAGTTCCCGGGATGACGTCAGATGGAAGTAATTTTATCTCCACAGCCGCATCCTCTGCTTTTTAAGCCAAACCTGGAACTAGACCAGGATAACGCTCTGAAGAAGAAGATCTTATAATATTATTAAATAATCTATTTGGAGACAATGTATAAATATATTTAAAATAAAGTGTTGCAAGGATAAATGACAGTTCTGATATAGGCCAGATTGGTTTCGTATTTTAGACCATCTTCGAAGAACACCATAGATCTACTAGGGTAATTCATATTTTACGATTTTAACAGAAGTTCAAGCATATAAATAAAAATTCCAAGCTTAGAAATCACCGAATAACTAGTAATCTTTTTTAATGAAATTGATGTATAATCAACCAAGAAATTGGTTTGCCACGCTAAGGTCGAATATCGTTTGCACGTCAATTATGTGGCGCCCCCTTATTTACGTAATTCCACAGATATTTTTAATATACAGAGGTGTTGCTCCTTTGTGTAGTCTCCGTGTACCAAATGCTACCTTTGTTGTCAAGAGAGACATAACAACCGGTTAAAAATTAATATTTTTTGTATGTACTTATTAATATTTTTTTTTATTTTAAATAAATACAATAATATAAAGTATTTATTTTAAATACAAGAAAATAAAATATAATAAAAAAAAGAATACTTGAGGCATAACTTGAGGCATAACTTATAACTTTGTTTTTAAAAGCTTTTGGAGTTGTGTTCGTTTTGGTTTTGTGTGTGTTTTGGTGTTGGTTTATTTGTTTTTATAGAAAGATCTGGGATACCCCGATAGGTTCACACTAAGTCCCTCTTTCTACTATAGATAAGAAAATAATTTGAAACCACTTGTTATTTGTCCGATCACTTACCGCCATTTTATTGTACTGGTGTTTACAAAGTACTTGATATTCCAATATTCGGGGCGGAGTGAATCTCATCTGCGCTATGTCAATCCGAGTGGCTCCATTATCCAATCGGCCGTCAATAGGTGGCGAGTAAACACTTCAATGGGACTCATCCTCTCGTGCCGTCGTTTACACTACTGTCAAACCAACACGTACTTCAATATTGCAATACTGGTGCGATATTGCTTTTATGGCATATAATTAAAGAATTATTTTGTATCTTACACCGCACAATAATTGTTAAAATCTGAGTGAATTAAAATATTTCCTATTGATAACGTGAAAGAAAATTTCCGTTTATAATTTGTTATAATAATGATAATAAAAGAGATGAATTCCTTAGCATTCCAAGGATTCACCGTGCGGGTGTTGGGTCTGTTGCGTTACAGATGGAAGCATAGCCTGGGACTTGTAAACCAGATGTAGGTTTTTTATTAACAAATTTATACCCCACGGGCTAAAGGCACGTGCCAACTGTTACTTATTTTTTAAATTTTCTTTCTTTTCACTTTTTTCGTTTCTTTACTCTCTTTTGTAGTTCCAGATTTACTTTACAAAGGAACTGAGATTTAAGATTTTATACTAATAACCCTCACTTGCCACTAACACTCACCTTCACTGCCAGTATTCCCTCCCCTGCCTAGACAAATCTGGTATGATCCGCGAACCAACAAACAAAAATAATTATCAATGCCAGTGTAAACTTGTAGAAAATTTAAATGTTGCTATTTCCAATTACAAAAATTTTAGTTTCTATACATTAGACTAAACCTAGAAATGCTTAATCATTAAGATTAATTACTAGACTTTGCTTAAGAGACTGGGATTACAATTAATGATGCAACATCTATCTGATTTTTTTCTCACATATTACAGATTGCAAACATACCTTCTCTATATTGAAGTTTTAGTCGTATTACTGGATTTATTTTAATAAATGAAGGAATAATAATTAAATTTATTTCCTTTTCCATTATACACCAATCTTATGAGCAAATTAGTTAACTTATTTCAGTATGTCCATTCGCCTTATTTAATACTTGTCATCTCTGATGGAAATTATTTATTTTCTTATTATGTAGTTAATTTATTTGTATTTGCTCAGAAATACCAGCGCCGTCGACTACAAGCACAACTGTTAATTACGTCCCGACGTTTCCACAAAGGAAAAAAGGTAACTATCATTACGAAGCCAACAAATTACAGTAATATAATTTCAACCTCAGAAGCACAGTAGACGAATGGCGAACGGAAATGGACAGAACCTCGCTTAAATTATTTCCTACTTCATAATTGACGCATCTATACTTAACAAAAATTAATCAACATGTTTAAAAACCCAACCTGAATAGTTAATACGGTGCAGCTCAAATGAAGTCCCATCTTCGTGCTCTGCGTGCCCTAACACCTGCACGCAGGAGAACTTAATGGCTGCCTCAAATAAAGGAGTTGACTTAGCTACATTATGAACTGTAACAATATAGTGTAAACCAAGGAAACGCTAAGGTGAATTATATGTTTAATGATGTGGGTTGAACTAGTTGCTAAAAAAAAATTATAAACAAAGCAGTCTTGAAGACTGAGGGCAAAAGATAAAACTTTATATAAACAACGTAAGTCACGGTCACGGATCCGTGACCATATCAATGACAAATTAGATGAATTTACTCCCCATCCATATCTGCCGATAGAAGTTTCCAATTCAAAAACTATAATTACGACAGTTGTAAAAGAAACAAATTTGAATAATGACCTATAAGATAAATATAAAAATGAAGAAAGAATAAAACGAATATCCTATAATTGTTATAAATACAACATTTTGGCTAACATTACCTCATGTTATTTGAATAAGACACAAACTAAAATAAAAAATCAAAGTTGCTAATATATAGCACGTTAAATAAAAATAAAACCTATTAGTCAACACAAAACTACAAATATAACTAAAGTACAAAATAGCTCAATAATATTATATGTCTAAAAATATTATTTTTAAAAGGAGAGGAATCTTTCAACAGAATAGTCCATCTATTTATTTACTCACTCACGGTTAACTTAACCGCCACACAGCCACATCCTCTACAATCTAAGCGGACTCTGATATTTAATCGCGATAACGTTAGGAAGGAAAAAGAATATATCTTTAATGCATCTTTGAAAAAAAATTAGCATTCGCACACCATCCTTTATGTAAGGTATAATTGTGCCAAATTTCATACTCCTCCGTTTGCGCAATTTTCGTAAAGTGGTATCGAAAGTTTTCGCTTTACTTATTGATATATAGAAGCGAAGTGGCTTCAATTTATTAAGCTCTAACAACCATCACTAGCCCGCCTGCTAAGTGTGATGATAATAGCAATAACCTCCTAATTATCTTTGAATATATGAATATGAATTAGATTTAACAGTGACTACCGCTTTTCTTGTTGATTCTCCTCGCTAGTGCCACTTTCTGAATCAGCGGGATATTATTTCTGAAAGTAAAAAAGTGAATAAAATAATAAAATAAAAATGGCCAAGAGCGTGTCAAGACACGCTTATATAGAATGGTACCGTATCAGATACGCTATAAACGTATTTGTCAAATAACTTCAAAAGTTGTTGTCCGTTTTCGCTGAAAATAATTTTCCTAATGAGTTTTTAGCATCTTCTATCAACATGGAAAACTTCAAGTTCCTACGTCTAATAGTTTGGAAATGCTGGGTTGTGGGGGGGGCCATCGTAGGGTAGACAGACGGACGTACGAACGGACAGAGCGAAATTATAAGGGTTCCTTGTAGTACTACGGAACTCTAAAGATCATCTTTTTAATTTAATATTGACGATGCCGATGTCACTTAGACCTACTGAGGGCATACTCAAAAAGCCGGCAACGCATCTGCAAGCTTTCTGGTGTAGTTGTCCGGTCGTGGCCGGCATCAGTAGTCATTTAGGTTAACCGACTGCCCTTTTGTCCCTTGTTGTATTAAAAAATATCATGAAGAGGTGTTATCTTAGTCAATAGCCGGCTTTTGAGTTGATCGCTAGGTTAACAAGGTGTATGCACCATTCTAACACTGGCTTTTCTAATGTCCAACCTCCTCCGCATTTCACAAGGCACGTAAAATAGTGTGTCCTGATTAATGTCACTGAGTGATATTAGTCGTGAGATTTTAGGGTTTCCGGGGATCACGTCACGAGTGGTAGTCCTTCGTATGGATAATGTCATTATACAATTTATATTATACAAAAGCTTTTCGCGAGATTTACGTCATATTTTTTTATATAAGATTAGGATAAATAATATATAAAGCTGAAGAGTTTGTTTGTTTACTTGAACGCGCTAATCTCAGGAACTATTAGTCCGGTTTGAACACTTATTTCAGTGTTAGATAGCCCATTTAATAGGGAGGCTATAGGCTATATATCATCACGCTAAAACTTTCACTTAATATTACGCAGACGAAGTCGCGGGCAAAAACTAGTATAGATTGCTAGTAAAAATATTAATCACTCTAATAAAGTAACATACAAAGTGATATTCATTTTTTTATTAAATAATTCACGTATGTGGCCTTTTTAATATGGCATTGCGTTTCTTTACATTCATATGAAATTTGCCTATAATACTTTTTTTAAGTAAAAATTTAAGTTAGTTAGTTAGGTTTAGGTCATGTAAAAATTTTGTTTTACTTAAAACCATATACGTAGATTTAAATATGGGTTAGTAGGTCATTTCTATACCTATCCGGTCCTATCCTATGATACTTAATCTTATATTTAAAAAAATATATATTTTTTTTTAAATAGAAAAAAAATGATTTATAAAAAAAATGTGCGATTTCATTGCACCGAGTGTATGCAGTTAAGGGTCAATTGCCCATATAATATTTTAAATTAATATCCATAAAATCTGTAACACCTATGTTGTAAGACTGTTAATAAATGAACTATTATTATTATGTGAATGGCAGAAACAATTCAACTTACCATTTGGGATTAGACCTCGTGAGCATAAACCTTAACAATCCTAACATGGGGGTGATTCCGGTTCCCGCTGCTATTAAGTACATAATTTTCACTTGTTTCAGCTAAAACAGACAATATAAAGACATTCAACATTCAGAAAAAGTGCATACTAATATCTTAAACGACTGCGACGCAGCAAGCCTTTCGCAAGTGCAGTTGCGGGTGAGAATCGCCTGTCTCTACATACATATATAAAAACGAAAGATATTCAACTTTTAAAAAAAATTGTGTTACGCATGACGGCGAAACTAGAAGCGGGAATAAACTTGTGACTCTGTTCCTGCGCCTTGGTAGGGTACAGAAATCATTTGTGGGCGCGAGTATACGCTTCTTTAACAAAATACCAGATGCAATATTAAGTCTGTCTATAGTTAAATTTAAACAGCATGTTAAAAACACGTTTATTCTTAATGCGTATTATCCCGGTATAGTACCAGGGTCCGCTTAGATTACAGAGGATGTAGCTGCGGGACTAGTTAATGTTACTAATATTTGATTTGCAGTAAAAGTAATATTCAGATCTTATTTGCTCCCACTGCAGGGCAAAGGCCTCTCTACCATCTTTCCAGATGGTTCTGTGTAAGGCTATATGTTGCCAATGTCTATTACTGTAATTCCCTCCTACAAGACGGTAGGTTTATTCCACATTATAGGATAACGCGTTGTAGGATTTCTCTCTACAACGAGCTTGTACGGCCCCGAATGCGCATAATATAATATATATATTATAAATTAATGCGTCATAAGAACACCGTGTTGGATGTATGGTAGGGTTAGGGTAGGGTAGGGTTTATCTGACTATTACATTAAAATTATTCGCCATAAAATGTCGAAAAACTGTTATGATCTAATCGCAAGCTTTTACTGAGTGATGTTTTGGTGGTTATATTGGTATCACTGCTACAGTTATTATATTGTAGATAGTCAAATAAAATAAGCTGAAAACCTAATTTCTTCATATACTATACGTTGCGTACAAATAAAGCTAATAAAAGTACGTAAAAAAGTGCCACTCAAATTAATTTATCTTCCTTTTAAGATTCAATAAAATTCATAGGGAAAGTCCAGAACCGATGCTGCATACTTCCATAAAATGTGTACTAAATACATATTTTATTGCAAAGTTTACTGCGTAGTTCCGAGTGCGAGCTATCCAAGATGGCGGTTCTGGGAATGTTTAAAAAAAACTTTAACTACCCTCAGAGGCGACGTCCTCGTAAAACGCGTTTTGGACTTGGACCAAGTTCCGCACTGTTACAAAATATGTTTGTCAAACAGTAAAATTTCCATTGTCATGACGTGTGTCATGTTATTATTATATATTCATCTATATGCATAGAAAAGAATCACTGTTTGCTTTGGTCACGGCATTACGCGTGAACGGCTGGACCGATTTTTCTGATTGTTTTTTTAATGTTTTTGTTGTTGTCAGGAGACGGTTCTTATGAAAGAAAAAGTCAAGAAATTTCATTGCATTTGTAAACTTAAAAATGTCTGTTTGTTACTAGTGCTTTTGGAAAATATTGGGAACGGGAACGGAAACTCGAACGGGAACGGGAACAGGAATGCGGATGGAACGGGAACGGGGACGGAACGGGAATGGGAACGGGAATAATATCATAGGATAAAATAATGTTGTAAATGTTAAGGATACCACAGCTGCTGTCCTGCATAGCGATGTGAAAGTATCCATCGATGCCCCAATCACGGCCCCAAGAGTTCTTGACTATCCAATAGGGTATACCATCAAGATCCGCGTAGCCAACCAACGTGACTTCGTGGTTCAAACTACTTGGGTCACTGTAATTTTTATATTACATATTATTAAACATTTTTAGTGTATTACAATTCATTATCCAAAAATCACTAAGACTTGAGGGCTGAGCTATACATTGTCAATGGAGTAATTTAAAAAAAAATAATCAAGTGCTTATTCTTACTTCGATTTTCAATTCGAAATGTGAGATATAATTGATGAAGGACACTTAGGGATTCATAGTTGTAAAAGAGGTGCACATGTAGTTATGTTTTGACCAGAAATATTTACAGACAAAGAGGAATATTTAATAAGAGGGTGTTAAGCTGTCAGCGGGTATGAACTGATTCAATACACAATAGGCTTAAAAGGCTTCTTAAGAACTACTTTTTTATATTACAAGAGGCAAATGAGTGGGCGGTTCATCATCTAAGTTACTTTCGACGCTCAGGGACATCTGCACCATCAGAAGGATCGCAGATGCGCTGCCGGCCTTTAAAGAGAGATTTATGCCACCGGGAACTCTCACAAACCGAACGAAACGCGACAACAATACCATCACTTGAAGTGACAGCATTGTCGGCACTTTACGCCGATTTTATGTATGTGAGAAAGAGGCACTGGTACTTGGACGCGCCGACCCAATTTGGCTGAAGACCAAAAGGACTGCTGCTGAAGTAGAAGTTCTTTATAGAAACGTTTGAAATTTATATCAGTACAGGAGTAAACATCGGATCCGCTTTGTTTTTGTTTATCTGTAAATAAATGTCTTCCGTTATATTATTATCTCTGAAACTATTGAATACTTACCAGTCAGTATCATAGAAAATTCCACCACTGTACAAGCCGAGTTTGTCTGTTACGTCAATCGATACTGAGAGAGGGCCGTGATTGACTAAGGCTACCTAAAAAACGGAAGTATTAGCTTTAAAAGACTGTTATTTGAATAGAGATGAAAATCTTAAACAAAGAAGAGGAGGGTAGCCTCTTGATAAAATTTATGCAATTATAAATAACTAGCTGAGCCCACGTAAAGTTAAGTAAAAAAAATAGATTTAATTTTAGCGTGATGATATACAGCCTTCCTCAATAAATGGCCTATCTAACACTGAAAGAATTCTTCAAATCGGACCAGTAGTATTTGAGATCAGCGCCTTCAAGCGAACAAACAAACAAGAAAACTGTTCAGCTCTATATATGAAGTATAGATATAATAATAATAGAGTAAAGTCGGTTAATTAAGATAATAATTTAATGGCCATTAAAAATCCGCCATCGGAATTGCGCGTTTTCAAATTTGCTTTACCTTAAGTGCGTCCACGCTAAATGGTGTTACATCAGTGAAGCCTTTGATCTGATACAGTTTAGTCATATTAGCGATATGACAAAAGCCATCCTGAAAGAAGAAAAATCAGCATTTAAACATCCTACAAATATTATAAGCGCGAAAGTTTGTACACATGGGTGTATGTTTGAAGCTCTTTCACGGGAAAATTACTAAATGGATTTTTATAAAACTTTACAAGAATGTAGGTTATACATCAGAATAATACATAGGGTATAAATTATAAAGATATTTTGTGAAGTGTCCAAAATATAACGATAAATGTCAAGTTAGTAGGCGAAAATTTTGCCATCTGCGAAGTATTCCACCGTGCGCTGCAAAAACCGTTAGAGTTACACGTACATAATGTATGAAGGAAATGTTTATCTTAAATAGTTCTACAAAAATGCCAACGACAACATATATCTATCTTTCATGGTTTAACCGTTATCACTAAAATAGTGAACCATTATGGAACGGGAATGTGAAAGGAAACGGGGACAATATTATAGGATCATAGAATAGTAAGTAACCCAACGTCCAGGCAAGACAGCGTTTGCTGGGTCCGCTAGTAATAAATAATATTTGGAAATAGGAGGTTTCTTATCTTCGTCTTCTTATGTCTGACTATGTCGCATTATTAGATATACATATATCAATACTAATACGTATATATCTGAATAATATAAATATTTCGTACATTATTTTTGTAAGGACCGTATTCGACTTCAGTAGGCAGACCATTCTCTATCAACCAGTGATAGGCATCTGTGTCGGAGCCACCGTTGCAGCCTCCATTTCCTGAGCTGTAATATAAGAAAATTAATCGTATTTATTTATGAGAATTATTGTTTTCGACATTACATAATATTACTTATGGGGTAAAGCTAGTTCCAGGTCAACGTATCTAATGAATCGTTAGACACGTCGACCTGGAACTGGATCATACTTTTAGTATAGCACACCATAATGTGTTAATATTTTAATAATAATAACAGTACTCTAACCAACATAATATGAAAGATAGAGATTGCAACAGGAATATGAGGAAACGATAAGTGAGCTTGCATCTTATTATAGAAAATCTAGATCTGTAAATTTGATGTCATTTGTGTTTTTTATTCGGGTACAGCAGTCTGATAATGTTGATAACAATAAGATGATTAATGTATTGCATAATTGTTTAAAATAAACAATTGTATGTATAATTACGTACCCCCAGGAGCAATCAATTAAAGCTTGATTGGCCAGCGTCAGGAGTCTTCCCCCGTTTGCTCGTGCGATGGCTCCTTCAACAGCGCTAGTTGTGCCAAACGTCCAGCACGAACCACAATCGCCTTGGTCTAGAAATAAAAAAAAAATGGTTTTCTGTCGCTTGGTTCACGGAGGATACATACCTCTCTATCCCTCTTTTCGCGCTCTCTATTGCACGTTCGACTTGGTGGAACGTGACAATGAGTCATGCTTTTTGTGTATGCAGCCGGCCTTCATCGATTTATAAGAGGTTATCACGTCAAAATCAGTATTAAACAACATCATCGCTTTTATACGTTCACATGAATTTAAAAGAAAGGATCGGTTCACGGTATCTTTGTAGCATGGAGCTGCAGTATTAGAAGATAAAGCGCCATTGGTAAATTACAATGCAGTGCTACAGGATTCTGGATTTATATACAGTTATCTTCTTCTTCTCAGCGTTATCTCGGTCTAGTAGCAGGTCCGCTTAGATTACAGAGTGTGTGATGTGGGGCAAGTTAAGATGACCGAATCCCCATAACGACTAACATAATTCAGTGGCATTACTCGGCACCCACTACTTTACCTGCCTTCGGAAATACGAAAGAGATTGGATATTTGAAAACCAGTGTTAGAATTGTCACCCACTTACCACTTGGGCGCCGTAAGAAATACTTCACCTAGCGATCTAGTTAAATGCGGGCCACTGATTAAAAGTATACAGTTATAATATTTATAGCTAAAGATGGATTAACAGTTTGTTAAATAATTTATTAAATGTAAACCTTGGAATGTTTTTATTTCATATATTGGTAATTAACCTTTAACAGGTGTAACAAGTCCGTCCAGCCTTAAGTCTACGGACGCTGGTAACTCCTGAGCTAATTTAGTGATCTGCCTTTTGTTGTATGGAAATGGATGCGTTCCCCTTTCTCCCGTTTTACGCCTTCGCAGACCCATTCTTTTTCGCATCTCCTCCGGTGTTCGATCAGCAAATTTGTTAAGGGTTAGTTTGTAAGTACTGCTTTGGCGACTGTGGGCTTGGATTAATCTAAAACAATATAAATTCTTTTAATGATAAATAGTTTTATGTCATGAATTTTTTTTTGTGTGTTGAGGCGCATTATCAATCCGATATTAAATCTAACTTTTTGATGACTGAAACTAATAATTGACATCAAACATCAGTAACGGCTCTATAAAGTATTAGCTGTTTTTTCTTTAATCCCAAATGAGTTCTTCGACTTAATCTAACTTGACTGTATTTTAAAGTGGAACATGAGAGTCATACAACAGTTCTTGATCTTTAATTTATTTATATATATTTTTTTTCATACAATATTTTGAAGTTTAGTAACCACTTACAAAAAGTATTAGAGAACTATGCTAACTTGCTTCCGGAAATATAAGATGTAAAGAAAATCACTTACCGCAAATTCTTTTGAAAAATACTTCTTCGCAATTCATGTTCACGTTTGGTTTCGTATCCTTTATTATATTGCCTCTTAAACCTTAAAGAATAAGTTACAGATATGGAGGTTATAGTGAGAATATCAATAATAGACGGTGAGAGGGTCAATTGTGGCTTTCGTCAGCAAGTAAAGTGACAAGTATTGAATTATATTAAAGGGTATAGGACGATAAGCTAACTCACTCGCCCCGAAAAGGATATTTAGTTCATCTTAGTAGGGTATGTTGGTTCTAGTAAGATTATTAGTTTTTTTGCGGTTATAAATAGATACCTGAAATTAACAGAATAGAAGTATCTTACTAGTATCCACATACCCTAAAAAGATGAACCAAATATCCTTCTGGGGTCGAATCGGTTCGCTTATCATCCTACACTCTTTAACTCAGAATTGTAGACATTAGGTTATCACTTTTATCTTAAAGCTAAAAAAATAATTTCCAGACTTGTGCTTATCTATTTAGTGGTCTACTTTAAAAGACTGTATTTTATAATTCAAAGAACTGCTAATTTTGTTTCAGTTTATACTAATGTACAATTCATCTTTACAAAATTTTAGTCCTTCAGTCACTTGCCGGTTATTTAATATACATTCGTTTTTATACTTACATATTAAAAGCAAAATCCACATGTTTTTCATTTCCCGTGTCGACACTAGTCACATCATTGTATTGTTCTCCTTCATACGCATCAGTACAATTATCTTAAAATCACACTCAATTATTTTTTCTGATTTCAAAATAGGAGGAGGTTCTCGATTGGACTGTTCTTTTAAAGTTTGTTATTTGAGCACTTTCGATTGGGTTAACCGATTTTAATGATTATTTTTATTTGAAAACTGGTACTTCACGTCTGTATCTATTTCAATTTGGTCAAGTTGTGACAATTTGAAGTCTGTTTTTTGTTCAAATCCTATAATTATTTATATAAGACGTCGAAAGTTTGTCAATTTTTTTACATGATTAACGATATTAAACAATTAAAATAATTTTATAACGTTTAATTGATTTACTAGCCTTTATTTCACTTTTCCTCCTATTAGTTTTTATTGTGACTGAGAACTAACTACGTAAAATACTTACATTGCTTGATATTAAAAACACTGTCACCAAAATCCGATTTGAAGTTAAAGATGTACAAGATGGTGGCTGTGCTGGGCCCGCGTACGGCGGTGAAGGTATCGGAGACGTGGCTGTCGCTGGTGAGCTGCCGGTCTCCGGTAGGACCCTGGTCGCTGGACAGGTGCCCATCATGGGCGCTGTGGAGTTTGGAGGTCCTGTAGCAGCCTGTGGATCCGTGACCATCACAGGTCGCTGCGGAGGTTGTGGATGCGGAGGATACTAATAAAAAACATTTCAAATTGTAACGAAGTGTAATAAAGCAATTAAATGCAATTGGATTTTGTAAAATTTTAGATTTCCTTTTACTCTACTTATACTTACTATGTTTAGTCATATTCCTATTATATTTTGCCCACTAGTTTGGGGAATTTTTAATATTGACCAAATTACATAGGAAAATTTTAAACGTATAAAGTGATTCACTCTTATTCGTGGAAGAATAAAAGAGAAAAAAATCTCACATCTAGAAAATGTATGTGTGTGTTGTGTTTGGAATTCACACGTCTAAAAAGAAACTTCATAGAAGTAACCCATAAATGTGTTCAATAAATGATTAACATAAGTTATTTAAACAAGAAATTTTCATGCGCAAATGTGCAAAAATAATACACCACTCTGATCATGACGCATTTTCTGAAGTCCTCGTTGTATGGAGGAGTAAAGGTTACAAAGACCCGAAAGAAGAGGAACGAAATTTATAAGACACTGTGTAGATGTATTCTATCTCATTCTTTTCTAGGCTACATTCTATTTATGAATATGTTTGTCACTTTCAGTGTTTCTTTTTCGATTTTTCGAAGTTTCAAATCACGAGGTGCTAAAGAAGTTACGCTTCATACCGGAGCTAGACATAGGTCAAAGTGTTTGTACCTTTTTGACCTTGAAGTCCACAAAGTACTACAAAACTTTGTACAGTTACACAAAGTTCCCAGCCACATTTCATGTTCATTGAAATGAAGCTATATCTGGCCCCAGCATCATAAATATAACTAATTCAATTGTTTTTCAAACGACGGGAAAAACTTTTTCAGACTATTTTGATATTGATTCTGCGTGTGCTACAATAAATATTTTTTAAAGAAAATAATATAACGAAGATTCATAAATCTTTGTTTTATTATTTTCTTTAAAATCCTATAAAAATATCTTTTTTTTTATGTTACAAGGGGGCAGACGTGCAGGCATCAGGCACCGAAGTGCCTACCGGCGCCCATGGACATCTGCACGACCAGAAGGCCAGCAGATGCGCTGCCGAATTTCTTGTTCCACTGACTTTTATTGTATATTTCTTGTAAAATTTAATTTAATGACTTTATGTAATTTACTTAAATATATTTGACATCAAATAGCACATTTTTGGCAAATAAAGAGTTGAGAATATGGACGCATTGCTTGTACCTCTTGTGTGAAACATAAAATATATTAGTCTGTGTCCACTTTATCAAGTAGTCTATACACGATTGTCAATCTCTCTGCTCTATGTCGAATCGTATTCGTATCTCGTAACGTCTTGTAACAATTTATAATAAACTTAATCCAAGTTAATTCAAGCCTTAGTTATATTTGCAACATAATTAACATATTTCGCGATTCCCAAGAAACGTGCGAGCCTCCAAAACGAAGGATAGAATTCCCAGACTTATTTGTGCAGCCAAGTGCCAGGTTTTTTTCTGCGCTTCTTAAAAACTACATGATGTTTTGCTTGAATCCACAAAATTGCACGTGTTCAATTCCAATATTTGTAGGTGTCTCCAAATGGTAAGGGATAATTTTCATTTAATACAAATGAACCCTTTTTTTGTATAGAACCATCCTAATCTCCAACTTCGAGACGAATCATTCTGGTAATTTGTTTTTAATATATTACATTTTGTGTAATACATTAGTTTTTTTTCTGCACCCTACGCTGCGGCCCAACATAATTACTAAAACATATCTATTTGTTTTTGAAAACAATATAATAAAAGCTAAGCTACATTGAGTAAACCCTACATGGGTTGGTCAGTTTAGGCTTACGATATACTTCCGCTCCGTTGCGTCCAAGTGTATGAAAATCGAAGATAACGCGGTATGGAAATGGTGTCTGAAGGTCCATGAATGAAATACGCCAAAACACGGCGAGGGTGTAAAAACATAAGCCGATTTTCCAGTATTGCGTAGCTAAATACGATGTTTCTTTGGACTGCCTTGTGGCGATAGGAAGTCTGTTAATATTATACTCGAAATTGGATATAAATATTGTTGCAAAGCATTCTTATATATCCCTTAGCTGTGCACAGATAGACTGGCTTTACTCAAACATCTATACGAAGGAGTTTCTAAGATTCGTGTGAGACTAATGGTGAGTAAAGTAATGTGAAATTTATCACTCTTACGTTAAAGGGAGAGGGGGTCGAGCTAGGAGGGTGATTTACAAATTATTATTTAACTTAATTTATTTAAAAGTAACATACTTTCTCAATAAGAAGTCTTGCAATTTTTATTGGGGTTTGAACCGGGTACCTTGCGGATTTCAGTCCATACCTTATACCGTTGAGCTATTGAGGCTCTAAAATTAATTAGCCTATACTGTCCTACTGCTGGGCAAAGGCTTCCCTCTTTTATAACCACACCTTCCTTTCCTGACGAACTTGAATCCATTTCTTTCCCGTAAAGGCGTTCAAGTCGTCTCGCCACCTCTTTCTCGGTCGTCGGCAGCCTCTGGTGGAAGCCCATACTGTCGCGACCTTAAAATTACATTTAAAGCCACTATAACATATGTAAAAATCGCAAAGCTCAGTTTTCTGCTTGTTTAAATATAGGCATGTATCCCTAGGTTATATCTCCAAGGTGCGGTAGCTATAAGCGAGATAGGTTTCGCTAACCACGAAACCATCGCCTACGAGTATCTGTCGCAAGCGTTTTCCTTATACGAGGACGAGATATCTGACAGCAAGGCGCAGCTGGCCGCCATCACACTTATCATAGCGACCTTCGAACAAATCAACTGTTTTGGTAAGTTAATCTACGTTTCTAAGGTTATTTAAGTTGATTTCTAGCTTATTAGGGTTCCGTAGTCCTATAAGAAACCTATTTAGTTTCGTCTTGTCCGTCCGTCCGTCTGTTCGCCCGCAAGGTGGTCCCTCCTTTTCCAAACTATTAGATGTAGAGACTTGAATATTTCCATGTTGATAGATCTATCTATCAACTCGCTAGCTAAAAACCTCACTAGGTAAAATTATTTTAAGCAAAACTTTTGTAGTAGATTGTTGCAACGAGCGCAAAGTTAGTTATTAATAAATTAAAACGAGTTCATGAATAAGTCACTTAAGCGAGGTGCTTTTCTTTCGACTAAATTTCTGTCTTATTATTTTTTTTTTTAAATTTTCTTGCTAAATATCTAGTATCAAAGTTTTAAAATGGTATATAATTTTTAATATGGTAATTGTAGAATGCGCACCATTTATTTTTTTCCCGAATTTATTCGGTCTATTTTTATTTTCAGCCAGTACCTATTTGATCTAATGAATACATTTTATATGAAACTTAATTGGAGACATTAAACATCTGCGATAAAATGTGAAAAAAAAAACAGTGCAGTAATGAAATATCACACATCATTACTGCACAGTTTTGGCTCTAAGCAGAAAAGGCGCCCTTTCTGATCGGCTATGTTAACATTACTGCGTAGTTGGAAGAAAAAAGTTACTTAACAAATACCTTTATTGCAGAACGCGAATGAATACGAGGGAAAATCGGTGTAATGCTGCAACGTACAACGTAAACCTTTGTAGAGTCTATCTCCTGATGGTGCTTCGGTGTCGAAGCGAAACGTGCGTTGAGGCACATCGGACAGTCAGTGTAGTCCTGTGCTTTGGTGGCGGATTCGGTGGTGTAGCGGGTTCGGGTTGCAGCGTTAAACCGATTTTCCCTCGTATTCATTCGCGAATAATGTATATGTTTCGTTAAAATAATGTATATGTATAAAGTGATTTGGTGTAAATAATTCTTAAGTAGATGTGTATGCTAATCCTATCTTTATATACAATCGAATTCTTAAATTATTAATTACACCGAAAACGTACTTACGTAATTAAGGATTTTTATAGACCACGCGTTATCGGTGAAGGCTTGAACATTCATAACTTCCACGTAATCAGAAATATTATGAGTTGCAATCGTGTACTGGAAATTTTCGAATTACTTACATGACTTGACATTCCAATATTACTTGGACATGATTTTGGCTAATTTTTGCAGTCTCTCATAATTATTTTCATTATTAGTTTTACACCTATTACAAGCTTTTTGTCATAATTCTATTTAACTTTAAACAAATTGCTTTGTTTCTAATCGTGTTGCAGAATAGTGTTGATTAAAAGTAATACAACACACAACAAAGGATCACAAAAGCACACAGATGTTTAAGAATGCTCGTATGTGACGCGTCAATATTATAAATATCGCAAAGTTGTTTACACATCGCGATAATTTCTTCGTTTTCAAGACCATTGTTCAAATAATTATATTATGAAAATAGTGCTGATTATCAGCTAGTGCTGACTCTGATTGGTGCAGCAACCCTAGCACGTAGACACAAAGGATCACATGAGCACACATTAGTTCAGTTATACACGCGTGTGATGCGTCAGTATTGTAAATTTCGCAAAGTTGTTTACACATCCCGATAATTCCTTTATTTTCAAGACCATTGATGAAATAATTATGTTATGCTTAAAATAGTGCTAATTATCAGATACTGCTGAAGCTGATTAGTGCAGCAACCCTAGCATGAATACACAAAGGATCCTAAAAGCACACAGAAGTCCAAGCAGACTCGTATGTGAGGCGTCAATATTATAAATATCGCAAAGTTGTTTACACTTCGCGATAATTCCTTTGTTTGTAAGACCACAGTACACTACGCAGCGTTCTCTTTGTAAATATTTTCTGACGCAGGGTTGATTTGTTTTTATATAATAAAGTGTTTAAATAAGTTATGTTTACGTGAAACATACATATATATAGGATCATAATTATCTATCTTTATATTATGCTAGGGGACCCGGAAGACGCTGTTCTGCTGAGCGTTGGGTTTCTATTTAGTACATTCTATTATCCTATAATATTATTTTTGTTCCCGTTACCATTCAAAAGCGCTGAGATTAAGTTTGAAATAATTTAGTTTTTCTTTCATAAGAAAATTCTTCTTCTCTTTACACTAACAAACACAAACAAAAATGAATTGGCGATAGCGATGCAGTCGTTCACGCGTAAAGCCGTGGTCTAGGAAAATAGAGATTCATTTTCATTAACCGACTTCAAAAAAAGGAGGAGGTTGTACGTTCGACGTGTTTAGTTTTTTTTATGTATGTTCACGAATTTCTCTGTCATTTGCTTGATGGTTTTAGCTACATTGCCTTGAGAAAATCGTCAACTTATACGTTTTCCGAATTCCTTAAAGGATTTCGTTTACAACAGCACGTTGTATTCGTGAAATAATTAAAATGTAAGTTTATCGCCATGTAATTAACTTACCTTATCTTAATATGACGCGCCCGATTTTTTTTAAGGTTCCTATAAGGGTTATAAAAACCCCCCTATATAAAAGGTTCATATTTGGTGGGGATACATTATAGGGTCCAAGGATTCTCTCTATATAGTTTTCAGAGGCGCTCGAAGAAATTCCAAAATCGCCACTTGGACTCCATATCTAGAATGCTAAGTGAATCCTATGCATGCCGTGGCCAAGTATGATAACGTCTAAGCTCTAGACAGAAATGTCTATCATACGATATTGTGCTTAAGTGTTGCTTGTCGCTTTGCCAACATTGCAAGTCTATTAGTCATTCTCTCTATGAGTTTCTTTGACTAAAACACTCAAAAATTATCTTGTTAATATAGCTCCTTCTTTAATCCCGATATCAGGATATCACGAGTCTACAGAAAGACGCTTGGAAGCTTTTCAATCTACGAGACGCAATAAAAATATGCCATGCTCGGCAAGACCATAAAACTGGCAACGACAATGAATTCCTGAAAAAGATCCTATCTCCCTCTTTACTACCCGGTTGGAGCAGGACAAAGGCTTCGAGGACAATAAAACTTTTGATAGGATCCGAGAGAATCCACGGTATCGGCATGAACTTTTACTGCAAAGGTCCGTGTATCGTCAGTTTTATGCGAGTTCTTAATTTGAAAATATTTATTCTGAAATTTACAGTAAGAAGCTGTGTTACAAACAAGTATAGCACGCGTGATTAAATAAAGAATCCTTGCCTAATTTCATCACATGGTGGTGTTATTTATTATCATATTGAATAAAATATTACAAAAAGATAAATGAACAACACAATTATTTTCATACAATTTGAAACTACGGCGTTATGTTGAAATGAAATATTTGCGTTTTTGTTTGAAATGAAATTAATTCAGTATTTGAGTTCCATAAAGTTCATTTATGCAATTAAAGAAAACGATATTATTTGTGCAGTATGGATTGATGAATTTCTAATTTTTCTTTATTACTATAAGGGGCATATGAGCAGGCGGTTCATCAAACAAGTCACTACCGATGACCATGGACATCTGCACCGTCAGGAGGCACACAGATACCATCACTTATCGTGACAGCATTACCCTCACTTCACGCCTATCTTATGTGAGGCCAAAAGGACTTCAAGCACGGGATGACCTCAGATTAATGTAAACATTGTATTCAATAAGAAGATAAAGAATAAGTAAACATAGATTAAAACACTTCATAATTTCTTAATTGAATAGAAGACATATTTAACATTGTATAAGGTACAAAAATTATGTATAATTAATGGACAATTATAATTTTTATTCAATAATATATGTAGTAAATTACACACCAATAGTCAGTGAACAAGGGTCGGTAGAACACAAATGGGAAGACAGTAAGGCATTAAGCGGCGTCCGCTTGCAATATTAATTAATCTCACGATAACGAACGTGGCTACAGTCAATGTAGAATAATAGTGAATTATTCGCAATAACAATATTACCTTACTACTAAGATCAGTGCTTACCCATTATATATAGCTATAATTAATATTATATACAATAAAATGGCCCAGAGCGTGTCAAGACACACATAGAAAAGTTTCGTATCTGATACGCTATAAACGTATCTGTTAAATAACTTCAAAAGTTGATATCCGATTTCGTTCAAAATAATTTTCCTAATGAGTTTTTAGTATGTTCTATCAATATGGAAAGTTTCAAATCTTTAAGTCTAATAGTTTGGAAGTGCTAGGGGGGGATCACCTTACGGGTAGACAAACGGACGGACGGACAAAGCGAAATTATAAGGGTTCCATGCTACATAACAGACGTTCATATTTTATAAAGTACGCAACGGATTTCAATGCGGTTTTTATCAATAAACAGAATGTCTACAGTTCACAAAGGTTAACTTTCACGTAAGTATTTCCTGTGTGGACAATGATCATTATAAATATTTTCTATCGCCTAAAGGATATCAAATTTATCAGCGCCTTACAAGAAATGTCAAAGCACCTAATGCAGCAGCTATGGCTTCTTACTGCTCGGATTTGCCAGTGGACTGCTGCCAGACAGAGATGGGAAATATGGAGTTCGGTACGCTAGACAGAGACAGGTGCACAATCACGGGCTCGCTTCAGCGTACACAATTTTCAACTACATTCCCATCATTTCACCTTGCACGCTATAAAGGATATCAATCTGTCAGCGCCTTACAAGAAATGTCAAAGCACCTAATTCGACAGCGATGGCTTCATACCGCTCAGAGTTCCCGGTGGACTGCTGCTAGACAAGGATAGGAGATACGGAGTTCATTGTGATAGACAGAGGCAGATGTACGGTCACGGGCTCGGTTCGGATGATTGGTGTACGTGCGGTGACGACCGCGCCTATACGTGACTTTTGAATAACACTTTGATACTATTGTGAATAATTTTGATACTTTTGTTTTAAGTATTTTAGTTCAATGTAATTTTTAAACTATTAATCTATATACATATAAATAAAATTGAGTTTTTTAGTAATTGCATGTTTCTTACTATATATGCGATACCAATAACAAAAACGAAGTTAATACAATTTTGTCTAACTGTTTCGGGTAATTTTCGAAACGGCTGGATAGATTTCGATGGGTCTTTCATTGGCATAAATGATGTTGCAGGGAGTATTTGCAGGCTGCTACATTTTTGAAAAATCTCCCCTCCGAAAGGGAACGGCAAAAAAAAACCCCAAGACAAGAAAAAAAAGGCAACAAAATCACTGAAATCACGCGGACGTTATCTCGAGGCGCAGCTAGTATTTAAAAAGTTATGTAATCCAAAGAAGAAATGTGAGAGGAGAGTCTACTACCATCTATTATTTCAATAAAATATGCATTATAAATATATCAAATTATTAAAATAAAGTCACACGCGTTCTAATGCCAAACGATGTATACAGACATCCAATAATGTATACATATATTATTTTTAAATAAAAAGAAAACCGCCCTCAAAAACAGAAAGGCGAACAAAAAAGCAAAAAATAAATAGTATTTTCATAGGATTTAGTAGACACTTACTGATGTGCTGAAGTCGGTGCCATCTGCATCAATTTAGCGGAGAACCTATTTGGCTTGGTCTCTTAATTGCCGATCCATCTGCCCCATCATTTAATCCAGATTTGAAGATCTATAAAGAACAAATTAACAAAGATTTGGCTATCAATGTATACCAAGAAGTAAGTAATGTTATTATTACATATATTAATAAACATGAATACTTTTTATAATCTACAGTTATGAAAATTTTATAGATAGCTTTAAACTCTTTCCAAAACAATTTAACGAGAAGACAAAAATACAAGATCTAAAATAAAAACACAGCTAAAGAAAATACAAGATTAAAAGAAATTCTTAGGAATAAATTAATAAGTGATAAATTGATAAAATGTTTGGTTGTTTAAGGGTCAATGGGGAACCTATCGTCATTTACTATTGGATGATTTAGAATCAGTCACAACACATCATGCCTTTGTAAATACTGTAACTATCGGTGATCTGTCCACACTGCGGTGGCTGGAGGGACCGATTAGACAAAACCAAACTTTCAAAAAGCCGGAGTGCATTCTCATTCATGTAAGTATTTTTGAAAATATATGAGTATAGTATCCAATTTCTGCTATAAATTCTCAAGAACTATTAGCAACTTTAAGTATGGGTGATAGTGAGTGTGTAAGCATGGCGGCATTATATAGCAAAGAAAAAGTTGAAATATCATTCGGTCTATGTCACGTTTTAAAGAAAAAACAAAGGAAATTGGTTAATTTTCTAACAGGAGACGAGCCAAAATATGGGCAAAACATCATCTGCTAGGTCCGCTATTAATATATACAATTCGTATTGTGCTATTGTGGCTATACATATTTTATTCCTTAGGTATACTGCGCTGCAATGAACTTCCGTGACGTGATGACAGCCACTGGACGTGTGACAGTTGACGCAGTGGCAAGAGGCAGGCTCGCGCAGCAGTGCGTCCAAGGGTTCGAAATAGTCGGCAGAACTAACAAGTAAATGCTTTTGTAGTGTCTCTATTGACGTTAAATATACTAAGTATGACTATATTGCTTATTGTTATTCTATTTCATACAAAAAAGTTAGGACAGGTGATATATGTATAGACAAAACCTTTGCTAATAATAGTAAATAATAATAATGACTTAATCCCGCAACAACGTTTTAAAAGATCTTTTCTTATACATGGTTAAAAGACCTTTCGATAATTTCAGTGGTGCCCCTTATTATTTTAATATAATTATATTTAATTTAGGGATTTTATTTGTTTTTATTTGTACTTATTCGCAAGTTTCCTTGTAAGTAGAAACTTCGCTTGCGTGAGTAACTGCGGTCGTCATCCGTACAGCGCCATCTAATTTGCTTTGGTGTAACCTTTTCCACTTGACATCATTGCCATCTTGCTATCTTGCTATGTAGCAGCCGCTACATTCCTAATCAGTTTTTAGCATGTTCCATTAACATGGAAAATTTCAAGTCTCTACGTCTAATAGTTTGGAAATGCTAGGGCGGACCACGTTACGGGCGGACCACGTTACGGGCAGACGGACGGACGGACGGAAAAAGCGAAATTATAAGGGTACCTTGTAGTACTACAAAACCCTAAAAACATGGCATTTACTGTGTCATTCGAGGAAGATTGTGTCGCTTTTCACATTAAATATGAAAAGATCCTTATATTATTCATCCTTTTAAGGGAAATGAAAGTTTCATGAGTGTAATCCCTCAAACATTATACATTACGATGTGATAAACCTTTTTCACCTCCATCTAAAGCCGAAGTGAAGCTCAAAGTTTCTACCGCTAAAGTAGCTCAATTTATGACTTAAAGCAACGTAATATTCTGAATATTCTTAGTAAGAAATGTTAGTTACTAGTACTTACCAAGCGTGCTCTAAAGTACCTAAAATATAGTACATAAAGATTTGTTCCATAGCCAAACTAGAATTATGTTAGTGTATATGTATGGAAGGATTTAAATTTACTAGAGATTCTTTGGCTGGTCGAAATTAGCCCACAAACCTTTTAGCCTAAAACGACATGTATTGTTCTATTCTTAAAAAAAAAAGACAGTTAATATAATGCCGAAGTCAGATATAGCTTCGTTTGAATGACCATTTCTATGATCATGTAGTGTGGCCGGAGATTTTGTGTAACTGTACAAAGACTTTGAGCTATGTCTGGCTCCGGTATAACGTACAGTTGTCACGATTACGCTTTGACATCATCCAATACGTGTGTACGTGTTGTTTTATTTAAATAATTGAATATATTAATATTGCATATTGTAGTAAACGATGTGATTGTTAATAGCAAGCACGCCTTCCTCTTTATGAACTACAATTGTGACAAATTTCATACTCTTCCGACCGCGCAGTTATCTTAGAATGGTACAATAAGCTTTCGCTTCACATCTTAATATATAAATTATAATTAAATTCTTGGAAAATGTGTTTACGCATCCCTTTCGACACTGAACCTGATACACAAATACAGTCTCGACTGGGACTGAGGGACTCGCAGACTTGATCTAGTCGAATAATCCACCATCATCTCGATGTCCTAATCAGAACCGAGTGACTTTCTAGATTTCTTTGCTCTGTTCCTCCTCTTACTACACTTTAGGAATATTTAGCCAAAGAGTTTCTATTAAAAATATAACGACACTTTAATTCTGAAGATGTAATGTGTAGATTTTTTATTGGTGAACGCCAAGCGCCGTTTTACGAGGACATCTTGTTGTGTTTTCAGCGTAGGTGGCATTAATGTGATATCACTCGGTTGACAAGCGGGTCCAAGGTCTGAGAGCTGATTGATTTTGTACATCTATTAGCATAGCATAGCAACTCAACTCGGCTTTACATGCGTGGATAGATTTAAACTCTAGAGTGACTCTAGATGACGTTTAAAAGTTATTTTTTCTATCTCACGGTAAGAGTAATGTTTTTGTGATTATAATATACGTAATATCCTTAAATGTCTCTAGTCTTTTTTATATCCTAAAGTATTTCTAGTTTTCTTCATTGTTGTCTATAAATTAACCTGTCTTGTCCTTAATAACTGTTAAAAGGTCTGACATAGTCCCCTTTATTGATATCTGTCCTTGGTCCACCAATCAAGGTTTTTTAATTTTCTCAAGTTCGTCGTGAAATCGAGTTGGCGGATGGCATTTCTTATAAGGAATACATTATCATTTAATCATATTTATGGATAAATCATTAAGTATTCATAATTATGTATATATTATCAAGGTGATACTTTTTAGTGAGAAAAAATTTAGTCATATCAAAATGATCGTGAATGGTGAACTAGACTTTCCCACGGTCGAATGTATTCGTCGCCGCGTCGATTCGATTACTCGTTGTTTGCGTAATATTTGCATATACGAGTACATTTATAAATTTAAATTCGACTAAGAGATGCGGGTTTGATTCCCGTCCGGTGTCGGTAAGTATGTTTCATATGTACCTATACTGGCTTTTTCTCGCGACTTCGTTTGCCTAAAATTAAACTTGGCCTTAGATCTCCTTAACAACGGATTTTTCAATGGGGCCACAATTGAAAAATCCGTTCTTAGCGGATGTATACTAACTATAAACTACCTGCCTACTAAATTTCATTATTATGTGTTCCGCGGTTTTTGAGATTTCCTGTTAGGTGACCTTTCGGTTTAAAGACCATACTCATTTCTCAAAGGCCGGCAACGCATCTGCGAGCCCTCTGGTGTTGCAGTTGTCCATGGGCGTCGGTAGTCAGGAGGTCGTATGTCAAATACAAACCAGTGCTAGAATGGGTCACCCATCTATCACCCGGTCGCAGCCGGAGCAACTTAACTTAACGATCAACTCAAATGCCGACCACTGATTAGGCCACGACCTCCTCAAAAGTAAGTACAATATTAACATTCATTTGTGGATAAGCGATGGGCGTCTTACGTTCCGCAGGTCGTCGCTGGCTTCGTTCCGCAGACGCTCGGCCACAAAGCGCTCGGCCTCCGAAGGCGGCTCGTCCGGCAAAGCTTGCCATACCTACCGATAAGATCGACGTTAACAAATCCTTTCTTCAATTATTGGCTGTCTAATAAGGTCCAGTAATAATAGATTTTTAATATCGAGGTGGATTCAGTCGATGAACGATATATCAAAGACTAGGGAAAAATTCCCTGAATATCATATCAAAATGATTGCGCTGCCCGTCAATGGGAAAAATTATAATTAATTTAAACCGTATTAAAAAAATGAAAATACCGAAAATTTCTATGATTTTTAAGGGTGAGAAAAACATGAGCTAATAAATAGCTTTTAAAATTCCTTTTGATACGGAGTTAGGAATGCATGCAAGATAACGCGCCGTTTGTTTGAAATAAATTTTTGAATTTTATAATTAAGTTTTCACCAAATTGTTAATAATGGCGCAGGGCATGCGCAGTGCCGCTTTTTAATGTCCGCTGTCATATTTTCACTATGAAGTGACTTTTGTAATATAGCTTTTAAATAATTATATTTTTTCCTGTTCACGTGCAGCTGTAACATTTTGATACGACAATCAGGATATTTTTCGCGAGCCATTGATAAATGTCTAATAGACCGGATCTTATTAGCTCTATGATAGCACAAGCAAATCAAATCTAGATTGACTGGACTAATAGAACGTTAAGACCTGTGACATTTATGTGAATGGTCTATTACCCGTTCCAGTTAGTTTTAATTGTAGTTATTTTATTCAGTTATAATTCTTTTTTTGGGTTCCGTAGTCCTACGAGGAATCTTTATAGTATCGCTCTGTCCATTCGTCCGCCTGTCTGTCCGCCCTGGCTAAATTTAAATGCATGAAATTTGGTTATTTGGTGTAAAATTATAATATTGGTATAAATTGGGAAAAAAAGTTATTTGTTTCGTATAGGTTTTCTTTTTGGCATCTTAAAATAATAACGATTTTAAATTTTGTGGGTAGATCTCATAAATGTGAAGTAGAAGCTGTAGTTTTTTTTTTTAAGTCAACCCAACCGCGTGCTTTATCATTGGATAGCCATTTTAAAATGAAGGCGACGTTTCTTAGACAGCTTTTTTATTATTTTCGAGTTATTAGCCTCTAGAGTAATTTAGATGTGGAGACTTGAAATTTTCCAGGTTATAAGGCTATTCTCATTAAGAGAATTATTTTGAGCGAAATCGGACCACAACTGTTGAAGTTATTGTACTAATAACCTTATCGCGTATCAAATTCGGTACCATTCTATATAATCGTGCCTTAACAAGCTCTTGGCCACATTATTGGGATTTATATGCGTCTAATAAAAAGATTATTATTATAAGTCAGTGCAAAAAGTTTTGAGTATATCGGTAACCATGACGATCTTTGAAAAACGAAAAATATTCTCGTTTGTGGGTTAAAATTTTTAATATATCACTAATATACGTTTATTACCTTGATCATGATCATCTGCAATTCTTCCTCTAGGACCCGCGTCATAAGCTGATTGAGCTCGAAGTGGCCATCTTGTTCCTTTTCTGTTGGATCATCTTCATTGGTCTTCTCTTTTTCTGCAATATGATTTATAAAAATTGCTTTAACTTGATATTAATTAGACTGACATACTTTTGTGAGGACATCGCCATACTTTAATTCACCGTACATATATGTGACGTGAGATTTATTGAAAGATGAACGGCTATGTTGCTACGTGAAATGTACCAAACTATTAGACTACCTTTGTTTTCAATAACTTTCTCTTCTAACTTCGGTTTTTTGACTACGCTCTGATTCGCTTCTACTTTGGAAGTATCTACAGCTTTTGCTACTGTACGTTTCGCCGGGACTTGAGGTTTCACTTCTGGCTTCTTCACGAGTGGTTGTCGGTTGACCACCTTCCCTAAAACAAGAAATTCTTGGCTATAAATTCGCTCCTGTCATAAGGGCAAATTATGCGAGACGTAGATATTTTATAGATATGACATTTTGACAGCTATCTTTCTCAACTTCTCTTTAATGATCGGATGTTCAGAGATAACTGAGAGAATTCTGTAAAAAAAAAGGACATAAATTTATTAATAGACATACGTACCAATTATGGATAAACGCAGATAGTCGCAAACTTTGTTTGAAGTTTGATTAGAAGACCACAGCGGGTCAAAATGAATATGTTTAATACAGGTATGGTGGAATATTTGGGGAAAGTAAGAAAACAATTGACTCTTACTGTTTCCAGGACTGAAAAATAACAACCCATTTTTTGCGAAAAATATTCCATCTGTATCTAATAGATGACCACTGAGTCTATTGAAGGTGGGTTTGATGGATCTGAAAAATCTATTGGAGATCGTACGAAATTTTCAGTTTTATTACTCTCGAAAGGCTAAAAACCGGACGTCTAGCTCACAACTCTTTATCAACTGACTGAAGAGTCATATGACATTTATTAATTGCGTAAACTCACTGCCCAAACATTACACATAGAAGACACACTGAAACTATCTCTACCAAAGGCCTCAGTACACAAACATTCTGAAAACCTTTCACCTCGTCATAAATTGTCCTCGCAAATCTGGAAGTATCTAAACAATCTCCGGCACCTAGAAAACTTGTCTTTTTTATGTAACTCACGACGATCACGTTGCGACCCATTCCACCTGCACGCAGAAGGAGCTAAATATGACTTCGCAAAGGGCAGTTAATGTGGACGCATTCTCGCACCAATATGTTAAATTCAATGTTTACCACAGTATCGCTATGGACACATAAACCGGTGTCCTCTAAACCAATTGTCAGCAGTCCGTACAACCACCTATTGCTAATATTTTGGACGTTCCACAATGAGCTAATATATGAAAAGTGATAACTTATTATGAAACTTAAGAAGAATCCAATAGTTGTATGAAGTAAGCGAAGCTGGAATAAAAAACAATTTTCCTTTATAAGCATTCCAATTTAGAGAAATTAAAAAATAAACGTCACACAACTGCAACTTGTTACAAGTTTTTGAAATATTTGCCTTCGAAAGAAAATCTGCAAAGCGTCCGATATCCTTCACAGAAAAAATGTTTTTAAAAACCTTACCTTAAAACCTTAGTCGTATTTAATGGATTCCAGGCGAATACTTTTTTGTTTTGCTAGTTCACAGTATAGATAAATTGGTAAAAAAATTGTACGTACCGTATTGTAGACCACACTCGAAATTCTTTAGTCCACAGCCAACAATACATGCCTCGTGGCTATCTCGAACGCGCCAATATTATAAGTTATTATTACTTTAGAATTATTTAAACAGTAGATTTTCTTACCTACGCATTTTCAAGCTCCGGTCCTAAAATGTTTTGTTCCTAAGTTCAGCTCTGAATTTGACCAACAAAGTTCTAATAAAACTTGGAATTCTTGATGTTATTCTGAAATAGTTTCGGACTGTTCGTAATCGTAGCGAACTGAAACAATAAAATGTTATAAAAAAATTCAAAATATTCAAACTGACAACAATTCCTGCAAGAAGTGTGACAAGGTTGTACTCACCTCAAATTTTATATCATCGCAGGAACACCTCACTAGGTTGCTGCTCTTTTTATAGTACCTAACATATTATGAAAGTCTTATCCAATAAAACTTTTTAAGGAAAAGACAAACAGCCAGACGTAATACGTAAATATATTACAATTGCATTTTTTTTTCGTAAACTAACATAGAAACTGCATATAAAATACTTAAAACGCATTAAATTAAGATACATATAAGAATTAAAGTTTGTAACTTAGAATGGAAATTTTTATACGCCTAATAAACACTTTAAAAAAATACAAAATACGTTTACCGTCTAAAGTAGACTTTATTTGAAAATCTTATATTGGCAAGTAACAATACAATCAAGTTTAAATAATTTGATATATACACAGTTCACTAAGTTATAAATATAATTCTAATCGAGACAAATTACGTCTGAATCCGAGTCGATTTCCATGTTTGTCACAACGTAGGAATCTTTTTTTTCCTGTTTATATTTTGAAATTACTTCCTCTAAAGCAAATTTAGGAAGATATGATTCAACTTTGACGCTATACTCTCGACCATCTACAACATAATCTAGCTGATAATTCATTTTAGCAATAGTTTCGATGGATTCCAAATCCATATCGACGATGAGCAAAACGCGATTATTCCGGCGATCCGATTCTATCTCCTGGTTTTTCCACAGGTTGTAATTTAGTCCCTTTACACCCTGATTGCTGTTACGCAAACGTTCCATTGCATTTTTAGTTAAAATATTGTAATCGAAAGGTAAAATTACGCTCATGTTTATGTGCTTATTGCTATATTCATCGGTGCCTACGATAATCAAAGGAATTCGATTGATCTTGCCGAGATCTAAGGCACAGATCCACCTCCTCGATTCCTCGTTTTCGGGCACGAGCCCAAAGTAGCCTGGCGGGCAAACACCGTACTTGACAAAATCAGTCCGGCTTTTACCTTCGAGTTGGTGGTACTTGAGCAACTTATATATGATCGTGTCGCGTACTTTTCGCTGGAAAATTAGCGATAGAGGCTTGTTCCCCTTGTGCGCAATTCGGACGACGCCTTCGTGTTGCGCCGCGAGCGCGGGCATGGGTATGACGCTCGGCGGAGGCGCCACTACGGAGGGCTCATTGAGGCCGGCGTCGAAAGCCTCCTTGTCTACCGCGACGGCCTTCAGAAATACGTTGACCTTTTGCAACTCATAGCTCAGCTGCATCTTGTGACGCTCCAGCGCGCGCGCGGACGACGGTGGCATGTCCACGTAAACGCGAGTGCCCTTCTGGGTGACAATCTTCTTCACGAGCTTCCACTTATCTATATGAACACCTTCGAGCCTCTTATTCTGCAGCTTGAGCTTGACCAGGGGCTCGATGTTGCGATATCTCGAGTGCGGCAACCAGATCGCCGCACGCTCGTACCAAAGCTCTTCGGCCGTGTACACGAGCACATTAAACTCCTTAAATTCGCTGAAATCCAAACTCAGGAGCCAATCCTTGGAGCGTTCGTCTCGCGTCTGCACCTCGTGACGGTACGTGCTGCTGGCGGTGGTGTTCCACAGGCAGGGGTACTTGCGCACGGTCCCGATGAAGTGCTCCATTTCCATGGCGGTGGCGCGCGGCGGTGCGGCGGCGGTCTCGGGCCGACTGAGCGGGGCTGGGCCCGAGCGGCCCCTCCGCCGCACCGCCGCTCGCGCCAGCCTGGCCCCAGCGCCCCCAGCCGCGCGAGACGCCGTCTTACCCGCCGGCCGCCGGATGCCGACACTTTGTTATATGAATTGAAGACGATATGCATAACGCACGACACTGGATACTGTTTCCTATACAACTAGACGTACCAAGTATTCTATTGTTGTATTCTTCCAACGTTTTCTACCGGCAGCTACGTTTCCAGATAATTACAATATAGGCATTTTTGGCTAGAACGCTGTGAATTCATTTTACACTGTTTCTTATACAAACAGCTAAGGCGGAACATGCTCCTCGAGCGATTATCCGCCCATCATTACTAGTAAATCATTACAATATGGTTATCTTGTACCAAACGTATATACTTATCTATACATTAAAAAATAGTCTCAATAGCCTTAGCGCAGAGGCGAAATAAACTCTGCGTGGATTTATAACGTCATGAACTAAAGACGATATGCACACATTCGTTATGCCGAAGTCAGACATAGCTTCATTTGAATAATCATTTCAATGATCATGAATTGTGGCCAGGGACGTCGTGTAACTTCGCAAAGTTCTGTAGGACTTTGTAGCCTTCGAGGACAGAAATGTACAAACACTTTGAACTATGTCTAGTTCCGGTATAAGAGGCTCAATTGAGCATTGTAACTCAGGGCGTACCTAATATTGTTAATAGAGCAAGGTGAGAAATACGACTTTTACAGTTAGGGAATGACTGACTAGCCCGTTGGCACACTCGGCAGTGACCCTGCCCCAGGTTGTAGGTTCGCTTCCAGCCTCTAATCAAGATATAATACTTAGGTTTGAAGATCTTTATTTCCCATTAAAGAATAACAAGTCACTTACATGGAACCAAATTAGTATATATTGTTTTATATAAACGTCGATCGCACACCAATGAAATTTTTTTTTAAATTAAGAGTAGTCTAGTCTTCTCGTTTAATGCATTTAAGGTGGGTAGTTTTGAATAATGTGTTGCGAAAGTTTAAGACTCAAATAAATGAAACGAGCTTACATTTTTTTAAACAAGACGGTAATTTATTATATAACCGTGCACCCTCATAAGTAAACATTCGTTTCGTTTTTTATGTAAGCTTAGTAGGAAGAGAAATCCGTGGGAGGCCCACGTAAGTTGTTGTAACCCCAAATTCCCAGCTTTGCAGTAGAGCGTTACAAACAACTAAATAGTAATATACCAGTCACTCTTTAATATGTTATTGTATACAATAACGTAAACGTCATTATTGAATATATAATTGTGTACACAAATGTGTTATATAATGAGGATTTTATTTTAATTTACATGTTTGTAACGCGTAGACTGTGAAGTTGGGAATTTTGGATTACAACAATTTACGTGGGAGGTGTCGATATACATATACATACATATTATAAAACAAAGTCCAAGGCCGCGTCTGTCTGTCTGTCGGCGATAAACTCAAAACTACAGAACGGATCTTCATGCGGTTCACCAATCGATAGAGTGTTTCTTGAGGAAGGTTTACATGTATAACACATATATATTATATATTTGTAACGTGATGTCGTAGAAATTTTGATAGAACAAAATAATGTACTACGGAATTGTATATCTACAAATAAGTCATCGATGGCACATGTCTCTCTCCTTAATATAACCCACAGTAACCACTTATATATTTTACATAATACAGAAAATAATGAACTATTTGCGAGGCCCTTTTTAAGAATACAGTATAATTCCTAAACCGTTTAAATAAGCTGGATATGTTATATATTTTATGCAGATCAAAATTGCCTTTTATAGTATATCATTAAAATTAATATCTTAGAAGTTATAAGAGATTTAAAATGTGCGGGCAGAGCTACCGGCCGGCAGTAAATAGTAAGAGTACGTTTGGGCAGCAGGGTCCGCTATAACATACATAAAATTAACGCTAAAATTTATAAAAAAATGTTCTTAAGGCCTATATTGATATTTCAAATAAATAAAACATAATTATATAATTTCCACAATCTGCAAATCAGGAGTAGAAGAAAACTAGCAACACGGATCGGAAATTTATTACTTGTTCTTCCTGTTGGGTTACGGAAGCTGTTAGGTATCTGCGAAAAGGTTGCTTTGAGCCATGGGCTCAAATACAATGCCCTCAAGTTATATAAATTTTCACTTTGTATAACTTGACATTATTATATGTAATACTGATTATTTGACATTACTTGTAAAATCGACATTTTTTTTTTTTTCATTTTTTTTTTTTTTTATGCAGTCCAAATTATTAGTACTTGACATTATTTGCAAATTTGACATTATTAGAATAACCTTGACACAAATGTATGACGTAATACAACTTACAGGTCATATCAAAGGCAGACGCTGACATATTGAGATATGGTATCTGTGTGGGTTTTATCTTCAATTGTAATATTATAAATAAAATGCTAAATTACTGAAGCCGTTGTCTGACGTCACAAAATATTCGTCAGAGGCATCCAAAGTTTAATCAACTCGGGTTTTTATTATGTTCTCGAGGTAATTTTGTAAGTGTTACAAAAGCTGTTGTACTGCTTAGTTTTGTTTTATTTCGAGCAGAATATTTACAATTCTAAAAAAATTTCGCCGATACACAGGCTTGGTATATACAATTTTCCGATGTTACTTTTCCAAATATCGATATTCTTCAATTTTAATGCCAATATTTTTTTCCACTGAACCACTTGTCTCAATCAATAATTAAGGACTATACAATCCATGCCATGTCATGGAAAAGAGTTTGGGATACGATGCCTTAGCGGCACTACACGAGGGTCAACGTACGATTTTGCCAACCGATATGGGCCCTACATACCGTAAGATAGGTCAGCGGAAGCATTGTAGGGGCGGCCCCAATTCCGTGTGGTGGTTGGTTAATCCCCGATCCAGCTGGACTAATAAGTCCAGTGCAAGCTACTGGGAAAGGAAACGGAAATATTAGGCATGCCTAAAAGCTTTTGAAAGTGTTGTTTAGATAACGTTTTTTTTTTCTTTTCCGTTTATAAAGAAAAGTGTAAGTGATTGTAATTTTTTCATTATTGTGTATTTTTATGTGTTTTTCTTTAAGTGTATGTGACTGTAATTTTTCATTATGGTGTATTTTTATGTGTATATATTTACTTTACTTTTTGCATACATATACATGCATATAATTTAGTTGGATGTTTTACAAATAACCTGTAACATTCTTGCAAAAAAAAAAAAAAAACGTATTCGTCGCTTGTGCTTCGTCCGTTGCCAAGTTGCGTATACAACGATATGCAAGGTTTACATTTGTTGTTAGCACTATTAGGATAACTTAGCTTTTGCTAAAAATGTTTGTAACGTCACTGTTCTTTATTAATTCCACTAATTTTAATTACCTCTGTTATTGTATATAAAAATAATTGCTATAAATGATTCGTTACAAATTATTGGCCTTGGACTGGCCCGTTGGCGCAGTGGGCAGTGACCCTGACTTCTGCTCCGGGGTCGTGGGTTCGATTCCCGCTTCGAGTCTGGTTGTATTATCCATATGTATGTATTAAATATATATTTGTGTATAACAGGCGGCTGTTACCTATAATACAGGCATTAAGTTGTCTACCTTAGGAACAGACGTCTGTGTTTCATATAGTCCTGTATATATTTATTATTATTATTTATTATTTTTACTTTTTTTATATACAAGTTGTAACAAAATGTAAACACCTGATGCCTGGTGTAAGTGTGCACTTTGGAGTTTCAAAACTATTTTTTCTTATCTTGGTCTAGATATCTGAAATAATTGTTTATATCTACGAAGACAAGTAGATCTTTGCCTACACAAAGAAAACAAATATGAGCCATATAATCTTACATGGTGACGTCATTTCTCTTTATTTACAAACCCTCTTGTGAATATGATATTTCCGTTCTGTTTGTTTTTATCATTGTACGAATAACCTTTGCGCAAACATCGTTGGTGTAGTTGCAATAGTATTGTTTGTATAAAACAGTTATTTTGATATGTTTCTATTTGCCTATGATTAAAATTGTTTTTTATTCAAATACTATAACCCTTATAACTTATAGGATAATAATAACTAATATAGAGAAGCATTATTCTGCGGAAACTATAAAATAACTTTGCATAAACACGTGACTAAAAAAAAGTAATACGTACTACTTACTAAGTACTTTTGGTCGATGACTCATCTTTTGCGTTGATACCCTTACTTTTACTCTGTAACTAAAAGTAACGTTTACTCATTTGTATTTACTTTTATTTACTGTTAAAGCATCTCTATGAAACAAATGCTATCTCATTTCCAAACCTATACGACTTAGGGACTTTCATAAAAAGGGCATACTCATTCCTCAAAGGCCGGCAGCGCATCTGTGAAGCTTCTGATAGTGCAAACATCCATAAAATACTTGGAATAAGGTGAAGTAAATTTATATCCATTGACATATTATAACTCCAAAAACATTGTGACAGAGTGGTTACGCAAGTTAAGCTATGACGATATTGAGTCTTTACTGTGAGTGACTTGTACATTTTTCTCACTAAGATAACTCACAAAAACACGCAAACACACACACACACACACACACACACACACGCGCACACGCACGCACACACGCACGCTTACAAGCGCGGATGCGCGCACAGTCACGCACTCAAAGACACAACACACATAAACTAACAATAGAATCATTTTAATTTTGTATACTTGTGTATTTCGCAAAAGTTATGGAAGAGCGGCGCCACCTGCCACAAGTAGTGGTAGGGACGGTGGTGTAGCTTTCGGGTTGCAGCATTACACCGATTTTCCTTCGTATCCATTCGCGGATTATAGCAATATAGTTTAGTTTTTCATGCATGTCATGGATTTCCGCAAAGTAACGCCTGATTCTATCATCATCGTGCACCAAGCTAGTATGTCCATGCGTTCCGTACATAATTTTCTTTCCGTACATAACTTTCTCTTAATCTCACGTAGTAGTTAATTGATATTCATATTTAATGTTAATTTTTTCCGCCTTATTTGAACATCAAATATCAGGTCTTGGAGTATCGTAAGTGTCTCACCAGTCACTCTGTATAACCACGACAGCTGCTCAGGTATCTTTTGTTTTTTGTTGTTAAATACTATTATATAAATCTCTATATAATGTAATCTAAAATTATGTGGATAGATAATATATACACATAACAAATACTGAAAGAAAGAGGATAGGGAGGGCTTTGCCCTGCAGAGAGAAAAAATTGGCAGTAAGTTAACATCTATCTTCAAAGTGGTATGTAAGTTATCTAGATTTTATGAAGCAATAAATCTAAAGCTTCGCAATATTATTCAGCTTTTAATTCTAGTGACATATAGACTAGTAAAGTAAAGTCTGTTTTTGGTCGTTACTTTGGGCAGTCAAAAGATTTATTGCGCTTTACGAACGACGCTCAGTTTCCCCTAAAACGGGAACGGTCTTGTTTCAATTTGCGCAGCTTCTTGAAATATTGGGGAAGTGGAAGATTTATCGTGGGGCTATAAAAGAATTGTTTCAGCGATGAAAACTCAAAGTTTTATTTGAGACTTTTAATGTTCCTAACTTGGAATATAATACTCGGATGGAAACCACTCAAATTAAGATTCTGGATTACTAAACTTTGATCATTAACTTATACTACCGGAGAGCGACCGTTTTGAATAGTACTGAGTCAGTCAGCACGAGTCTATGCTTCGAGCGGATCATCATCATCCGTTGCGTGCAGAAGATGTCCATCCACGACAGCGTTGCGCACGCGATAGTTGCAATCTCTCGTCACACGAAGGAGTGCGTCTACTATACAGACGACGCGGACGACGCAATTATTCGCTTCGTGAAGAAAGTGATTGCCGCGAGCGAGTATGCTGTAGTGGAATACAACCACAGAGTGGCCATCTACCGCTGTGACGCTCGTCTCATTGCGGAAATGGCTGCCCCAAAGACGAGCCCGGATATTGTATAGGGAACTAGAAGAATATAGTGCCTACAATTTTTTTACCCCTGTTATTTTTCCTTACAATGAAAATTTACTGGAATAGCTTGAAAAATCCAATCCACACAGTGCAATCCAATACACACAGTGTTCGGCCAAGCCGGTTATGCAGCGGGAACGGCAAACTCACTGACTCAGTGTACTACCCTACTTTGTGTTTTTATAAATTGTTAAAAGCAGTGACGTATACCGTTCCCTGTTGACTGATTTGACCTATCTTCTAGGCGTATGCTGTCTTATTTTTACATCAATCTATTATCTACATCAATTTAGCGAAGAACCTATTTGGCTTGGTACCGACTTCAACACATAAGTGTCTACTAAATCGTATGAAAGTACTATTTATTTTCTGCTTTTAGTTCGTCGTCTTTTTGTTTTTGAAGGCGGTTTTCTTTTTATTTAAAAAACAATTTATTAAAAATAATAGCGAAGAGTTAAGTGCCAAGACAAACATGGTTTAATGTCATATTGTTATCTATAAAATATTTCTGTTTTTGTAATAAAATAAACTAAAAAAAAAACATAATATTGATTTTCAATAGGATTCTTTAAACAAATCTTTTACAAAAATAACTTAAGCACTGTTTTTTTTCTTAGGAATTGGGTTATGTGCTACAAATACATACCTAATTCTTCTTTATACATAACAATCAACTGCACAAGCTTTGTCACCCTACTTCTCCTACAACACTTTACCGACTTGAATAAATTTTTTTATGTATATTCCAAGGATTCCATAGATTGTTTGAAAAGACAATTGGACCCGGTAGATGGCGCTGCTGTCTATATATAACCCAAATTTGATACATTCCCGCTAAAACTCAAAATCGACTGTTGATTTCAATCTGTTTGCTTTTATTCGCATTATTATAGAAAACGTTTAAAGGATGTATTAACGTACTAAAACAGGCAGAGTTCGTCGCATCTTCAAAATACTTCCAGTAGATTTCGTTAGTATTGGACCTTATGTTTAACCGTAAATAGGGTAAAACAACGTCTGCCGGGTCCGCTAGTGTTACTTATAAAAGTTGCATAACATTAAATTCGAAATTTAAAAATCCCCCGATACTCCTCTTAGGCATTTTCGTTCATTTCAGCCCCCTTCCCCCTCCCTCTTCAAATACAAAATTTTATAACCACCTATGACTGTAAGTAGCGAAACAAATATCGCTGGCAATATGCGAAGAACCTTTCTTCTGGTCATCGTGATATTTGCTGTACTGACATTACCTTGATCGATATTATTTAAATACGGTATGACGGATATATTGGAGGAGGTCGTGGCCTAATCAGTGATCGGCATTTGAGTCGATCGCTAGGTTAAGTAGCTCTTGTTGCGAAAGGGTGATAGATGGGTCACCCATTTTGATATCCGACCTCCTTCTTTTTTCGGAAGGTACGTAAAACCGACTCGATTAATGTCACCGACTGATATAGTCCTGCAGAGATCGTGGGGGTTCCGAGTATGAAGTGAGATGGCAATTGATCATCTTCACTTGCCCCACAGCCACATCCTCTGCAAACTAAGCGGACTCCGGTACTAGACCGGGATAACGCTAGGAAGAATAAAATTGTATGATGTATATATTATAGGAAAGTAGATTTTCAACTTTATTAATATGATCTTATTGCGTTTGACATAACACTGACAGAATACATGATCCAAATACCGTCGAAGAGGGTTTAAAAAAGTGATCATCGTTTGAAACAGATGCTTCGGTCAACGTTATACTTTACTATATAAATAAAAATCAGTTAACAAAATGTATGTGCGCATAACTTCCGAACGACTGTACCATAGTTGATAATTATTTCTTGTTGTGTTTGTTATTGTTAGGAAAATGTTTATATACTTAAATATGTCTGTTTGTTTCGGGTAATTTTCGAAAATATTGAGAAAGGGAATGGAAATGGGAACCGGAATAATATTATAGGATAATAGAATGTAGTAAATAACTCAATAAGTAATATAATAAGTAACCCAACGTTCGGGCAGGACAGCATCTGCCGGGTTCGCTAGTCTATGATAAATTTAAATATTGTTTAGAGTAAGGAGGAATGGAAAAAAAACGTCATCTTAAGTTAAGACCCCGGACCCCCAAAACTAGGCTGCCAAACCCGCTGTCCTTTACTAGTGTAAAAGCCGTGTTTTACAATATTTTAAAATGAATGATTAAGAATTCTTATATAAAAAATGCAAGCGAAGTGGCAGGGTACAGCTAGTCGATCGATAAAGTAATCGAAACATCGATAATTTCAAAGCCTACGTCGCTGGTAACAGCCCTAGAGCGAGTACTGGAGAAACAGAATATTGAACGCTACGAGCGCCTCCTCTTCCCCCTCCCCCCCCCCCCCCCCCCCCCCCCCGCTTTCCCCCCCCCCCCCCCCGCCCCCCCCCCCCCCCCCCCCCCCCCCCCCTCCCCCCAACCCGCCCCCCCCCGGGAACTTGAATCGCTTATTATTCTAAGCTATTGACTCGAACATGAAAATTGCGTTTAGTTTTATTTATGGAGGAAAAAATAGGGCAACACACATGTGGGTTTGAGTACAGTAAAAATGGGCTTCTTTTGTTTTTTTTTTATTTTATTTTATTTAGGTTCTTTACTACAGATTGTATGATTGTAATTTTTTTTAATCAAAATAGTATAATTCATAGTGTAAGTTTACAACTTTGCGATGCCTTTTTAAATTTTACTTTAAGTAAACTTAAAAATATTAGAACTTTTTTTTTCATAAGGTCCTATATACTAAATAAATAAATAAAGAGTATTTTATAGATATATAATTATATAGATATATTTTATATATTTTATAAAATATATAGTACCTATCTATAGTAATAACAGGAGATTTTTTGACACTATCGTGTTTTAATGTAACTTGTAAAACGGATAATAAATTTTCTTTTTCTTTTCGTAATTTTCTTTACGCTGGGTCAATAATAATTAAACTTGAGAGAGATAATAAAAACAAAAACACAATTTTGGAGAAGCCTCCTTCACTGGCATTGTCTATTCGGTGTCACTCTAATATTTAATTAAAGGAAAGTAAAAAGAAACTGAGTAGGTAGGACAATTTGTCACAATTAATTAGAGAGAATACAGAGGGACTGGCCGAATGGCGTGTCTTACAAGGCGAATGTATCTGGAGTTTTGTCATTTTCGCCGATTTCTTTGCGGGTTAATTGTATTGCATTTATAAACACTACCGATTTCTTTAAAGAATACTATACCCGATTTGCTTTCAATTATGCTTATGGTGCCGGGATAGATAGGCAAGCGAGGTCGGAAATCGAACGGAGCTCCCCACGAAATTCTTCTCTTCTATCCGTTGAGCTATTGAGGTGTAAAGCAGTAAAACATAGAAAAATATTAATACGCACTAGTTCTACGGTTAAGCATGTATTTCGTTATTAATATAATAGTGTAAGACAGTAAAAATAGGTTTGTTTCTTAAATACAAACCATCCACGTTTAGTCACAATATACCCAAGTGGTCGGCATTCGAGTCGATCACTAGGTTAAGTTGCTCGTGCTGCGATCGGGTGATGGATGGGTGACAAATTTTAGAACTGGTTTCTATTTGATATCCGACCTCCTTCGTATTTCGGAAGGGGATAAAATCGTTCCGTTATACACTGCCAGTATACTGCCGCCGTACCCTATGAAAATAGCCCGCCTGCGATACACACGCTACGTGGTTTAGAGGGTTCAGTCTAAAAATGCAGGCCCCTCCAAAGTATACATCTCTACATGCAAAATAGTGTGTAGACGCAATACACGCAAGCCGTTAAAATCATTGGCTTTTTTTTTCAACGCCTTCTAATCGCTGCACACATCCAGGCAAGCTGAGAAAGTAAATAAAAAAGTAGAAACAAAGTTGTGAGGCCAAAATATGTTTTCTTTGCTCAACACAGGTTATTTTTTTATTGAGTGTTGTATTTAGAAAAAGATACTTTTATTCTATGTGTATCGTCTCATAGAGGTCTTGAATCTAAAAGCAAGGATGTAAAAAAAAATTGTTATAACTAGTTTTAATCAAGGACAGACACTGTCTAATCTAATGTTATTTTAAAACTCTGAATCTGCTTAATTAAATAGAATATATTTAACATACCATCGACTTCAAAACCCGTAGCCAAAGTGCTGAGTTCTTCCATTAATATTTTGAGACAGGCGACGAATTTGAGTTGCTGCGCCATTATGTCCACAGTGGGGGTCTCCTCTTCCGGCTCACTCTCTGGTATTCCGTTGACGACCGGCTCCTCATGCTTGTCCATTTTCATTTCTAAAGGTGGCGTGGATGCTCCGGAATCGGCTGATCTTCAAAATTTATTAAAAAATATTAAAATCGTTACTCTATAATAAAAAAATATCATATAAAAGTTTGTAATAATTAAAAGTTTATTTACTTTTCCTCGTCATCGTCGTCGTCCCACTTGAGAACGAGGTCATCATTCGGCATAGAGCTAACCGGTGCTCCCCAGTCCATACTTGACGAGAGGAAATCCACGGTGTCTTCTTCTGTAAATATAATGAAAAAATTAAATATATTTTTTATGAGTAGATAAGTTAGACTGTGATCAGTCTAGGATGTATCGCACTTTCTTATAATATGGCCTATTCACTCATGGTTTCACACATCATTCACACATTCGAAGGTTATGAGATTTGAATTGTCGGGAAACACTGGAGAATGTAGGAAATTATTCAGAACAACTCAGTGACTCAGCTTTTAAAATACTTGACCATTCAAAACAGCTCGTAAAAGTTTCGTTGAGTAAAACATCTTTTGATTGATTTGATTCCATAATCAAATCAATAGCGTACATTTTATAAAAATATTAGTATACAAACACAGTCCCCTATATAAACTATTATGATGCCAAATTTCATAGCCCTGGCGGTGGGGTTTGAACCGAGTACCTTGCGGATTTCAGTCCATACCTTATACCGTTGAGCTATTGAGGCTCTAAACTGTTGGAAACGAATATAACAAAATCTTCTATTTTACATTAGATTTAGTGAAAATTAAAAAAAGTTTGATCTTATTAAAAATAAATTTACAAAACAAAATCTGAAAAAAGAAATAATCGTACGCCAAAATTATAAACTATTTTGAACAGAAATTGTGTGAGCATTTACCAATTGATAAGGAAAAGAAAACGTCGTCCTAAAACGAATCTTATGGCGTACAAATTAAAGTTTCGAGCTGTCTATTTTCATAAACGTGACGTTTCCGTTATTGAAGGTTGGGAAAGAGGTCATTGTGATAAGGGGATCGTATACGAGCTGAGGTCACGTGGAAATTATGTTATTTTTAATTACAACTTCGTTTTATGACACACGCTTCCTGCGTGCATATTTAATTTAATGAACTTTTTTATCAAGTGTAGCTATGACTGATTGACAAACAATTATTTCTACAAACACTTAAATTACAATTTTACTGATATGATTAAGGAGTCCAATAAAGGTCTTTTTAAAAGATTTTTTTTAAATAATAAGATAAGGACAAACAAGGCTCACCCTAAGGCAAGTGATCACCGTCGTTCATAAATATCAACTGATGTTTGAGGTGATATACGAGGTGAAGATATATTGCCTACATTGAACCTGTAAACTCTAAATAGTAATTGAAATTTATTTATTAAAAAAAAAGTGAATTTGCACAATTATAAAATGGCAACGATGATACTGTAAAAGTTTAAACTGTGTAACAGAATATCATCCCCCCCACCCCCCTCCGAATTATAGGTAAACTTTAAATCACTTAAAATTAAAGTTAACAGAATTATACACGTATATAAAATAATTAAAATTAAATTATATTATGTTCTGTGTACAGTACATTTATAATGAGTAATAAAAATGCTTATGTGTGAATGAGTAAGTGTGCAGAGTGTGTATGAATGATTATGTTTAGACAGGTATATGTATTTTATTATTAGCACAAAGACGAAAATTGTATGAAATTATCAATTATTGAAGATAAAATATACTTGTTGTTCTGTAACATACTCTACCACAGCAGTCGGCAAAGCGTGGCCCGGGACCCCTCTCTTTGTGGCCCGCGGCTGTTTTATAAATGGCAATATATTTCTATATATGAATAATAGTTAAAGTTAATTACATTACACGAGTGTAAAGTTTTGTTTTATTATACTAATATTTAGCATTTTTAATATAGCTGACATGCCTACATATAGAAATAACAAGACACTTGTTTCGGCATAATTACTCTTACAAGAGTGGCCCATTTACATCTAAGTTCTTAAAAATGTGGCCCGCCGGCATCTAATTTGTTAATGATGTGATCCTTGCCTGTCAAAAAGTTGACGAACTCTACAATCTACCATATTGTATTTTGTGCTGCTTAGAATAGATTCCCGTGGATGACCTATAATACGACTAAGACCTCTTGCGGATGATCAGCACCACTACCACTTTCTGTACCGTATTTATTCACCATATAGCAACTTTCCTTGAACGTCGTATAAGATCCTCAGGGACTAGTACGAACTTTTCGAACCGAAGTAAATCGACGAGTCGACTTAATTCGCTGAGTCCCAGGGGAAGCCTCAACTAGGGGCGACTATGTGCCATCATTTTAAATATATTTTATATTAAAAAGATAAAATAGGGCAAGCCAGGGGGCGCCATAATAGGATCGCGCCCCATCCTAAAATTTACCTCGAACCGGCACTAAGCATCACATCTCGTAATTAAAATGAATAATAAAACTGAAACAAAACGTGTGACGACCTTAACCCGACCTGTATACTTGGGTTCGCAATATATCTATATTTTCCAAGACGTTTCCGATTTTTTTGCATGAAAACCTTTATGCAGTAATTTCTGTAGGTAAAGCTCTTTGCCATAGTATTACTCAATGTTTTTAAGTATACTCATCGAATATTATTAACAACTGAGTGATGGACAGCCAAACAGGTACACGGACAAGAGATTCATACTAATAAAATGAAACGTTGAGATTAAATGTTGAATAGATATTATGTAAGAGGTAAGTTTAACTGGAAACAATCACGGAAAATATGACTGAAATTGATTCGTGATATGGATATACAAATATAAGAAATAAATATACAGAACTACAAGTTGTTACTCGCGGCTTCGTCCGCATAAAATTAGGTGAAATATTTTAGTGTGATGATATATAGCCTGTAACCTTCCTCGATAAATGGGTTATCTAACACTGAAAAAATTTATCAAATCGCACGAGTAGTTCAAGTAAACAAACAAGCTCTTCAGTTTTATATGTTAGTATAGATTTGCTTCCCACAAGTGACACTGCCACAATTTAATGTTATTATAGTTTCGATTTCATCGGCTACAATATGTGCACCCTACACGTATCGTGTTTATCCATATGGAAAACTCGCGAAAATTTATGCCAGCCATTTTTCAAAGATACCCGACGGTTTGGTACGGCTATTAGTGGAAAGGTCACCCAGACATTGGCCTCGGTGCAATGTCAATTAGCACTGTACGATTTGACAAAAGAACACAAACGACCAAGAGCATGTTATGCTTTATTTAACACACACCGTTTTGAAAAAAGAATATTGGAAGCACTTTAGGACCACTTTTATGCTTCTACTTTTCACTGTTGAGTTGTGGTATCCATGTAATTACAAAAAGAAATATTAATTAAAAAGGAATAGGAATAGTGTCCTTTAGGTAGGTAAGAGGTTTTAGCTTAATCGGTGATCGGCATTTGAGTCGAGCGTTACGTTAAGTAGTTTTTGCCGCGGCCTAGTGAAAGATGAGTGACTCATTTTATCACTGGTTTTCAAATACCCGACCTACTCCGTATTTCGGAAGACATGTAAAACTGTGCGCACCGATTATTGTCACTGAATTTTATTAGTCATGAGATTGTAGAGATTGTGAGGGTTCAGGAAATGACGTCAGACTGCCTCTACAATGTAGGCGGACCCTGGTACTAGACCGGGATAACGCTGAGTAGAAAGAGAAAAGTGGCATTTACTCGCAGTTAAATTAATTACCGACTTTACACATAAGAATTACTAATTGTGACCCGCGACTTCGTCCGCGTAAAAGTTAGGTGAAAAATTTTCACGTAATGATATATAGCCTATAGCCTTCCTCGACATGGGCTACCTAACATTGAAAGTTTTTCAAATCGGACCAGTAGTTCCTGAGATTAGCGCGTATAAGCAAACAAACAAACGAACTTTTCAGCTTTATACATTAGTATAGAACAGAGGTCGACAACGTTTTGGCATGCAAGGGCCACATCGTTTAAAGAATAAGATGCGGTCGGGCCACATCGTTAAGAAAATTGATGTTGGCGGGCCACATTTGTACAATAATTATTTGGTAATAGATGTCTAGTTATCTATTTATGTAGTAGATATTAAAAATGCCAAATTTTAGTACCCAACACCAAAACTTTACACTCCTGTAACGTAATTAATATCTATTTATCAGAATTAGATTGCCACTTACAAAACAGTTGCGGGCCACAAAGATTATGTTCGCGGGCCACATACGGCCCGCAGGTCACTCGTTGCCGACCCCTGGTATAGATTATATAAAAGATATTCGGAATTATACCAAAGAAACAAAATAATCAATAATATAAGAACAAAACTGATCGCGCATCCTTACTAATAAATTAAATTACTTCCCAGCATGTGGACTACATGTTGCACCATAAATCGTGACCTCATCTGGTTTATATACATCAGTAAGTATATTAAAAAAAACCTTTCACGGAAGATTAATCAAAACCAGATTCACTTTACTCCGAATTAAACACGAACAGACAGACAGATCGACTTTGAATTCGTTCGAATAAATATACGGTTGTCGAGTAATTACACAGTATTTGGGTTACGTTGTATTTAAAGATATTTATTGCCGGTGAATTTGCACAAGAAATACATTATTAAACATCTATTGGTTATTGGCGTCTTGTCGAATGGTGATATAAATTATGAGGTTGTTGAGCCGGTGTTACCATAAGCCAGATAATTATATTACCCAATTATCGGGGAATTTTATGTTAATCATTTGATTACTTATATAATATTCATTTATTTCTTCTGTATAGCTGGATACATCCTTTCTTATAATATTATAAATTTGAATTAAGTGAATCTGTCTGTCAGGTTTACACGCCTTACGGTATAGAGAAAAATTGGACCTTGCAGAATAGAATGACTAAGGCTACTCTTTGTGGCGAAAATAAACTGTGAAAGAAGTGAAATAGGGTTGAAAGTTTGTTATTTGAAATTTAAAGAAAATATGGTCCCTACCTCACTGAGACGCCATGGCGACGTTGCCGGCTACGTAGCCATGGATATCTGCGGTTGCCAAATGTTTAGCCAGTAGTAATCGTGGCTACGTTTCTAATTTGGCGACGTCGCCAAGTGAATTAACTGTCCTAAATTTTTATATGAATAGTTTGGATACGTAAACGGCAAAGTCGCTATGGCGTCTCGGTGAGGTAGAACTCCTAAGCGGATGCAGTCGCGGAATATAACCTTACGTTTAAGAGCCTATGTTATAGACGCGTAAGAGTTTTATATGTATCCAACCATTTCGGAATTATAGAAACAAACATGTAACTAGCTACATTGCAAAATAAACAATGTTATATCAAAAACGGAAAACGCAGCTCACTATCTACGAACCTTATGATAATCAGCTATATATAATATTAATACGTGAAGCGAAAACTTTCGGCACCCTTTTACGAAAATGGGGCGGACGGAGGAGTACGAAATTCGGCACAATTATGGTTTATATAGAGGAGGGTGTGCGAATGCTAATATTTTTATAAAATATACATTAAATTATTAAAATAAAACCTCACGCACACCGATGCCAAAAGATTTAAACACACATGTACACATTTTACTATAAAACTGAGTTAATGTCATGACAACAAACACAAGTTAACAATGTACTTTTGTTAATTATGACATTTAATGTAATAAAATTGTCAACTGTTGATGTACGAAGAATAAGAAATTTGTACATAGCTATAAATAACCATATGCTACGTAAATCTAAAGATTTCTGGCCGAATTTTCACCAGCCGGCGATTTCTAGTTAAAGAAAGAAAGAAAGAAAGAAAAGCTTTATTTGTAACTGCATATTTGTAAAATATATAAAAGTACAATTAATAAACGGGCCATTAACTTTACTGCACTCATTCCTTTTAAGATTGCATTTTTATACGAGACTATGCTAGGAGCATAATTATTATAGGTTATATGGCGGCAAAATGTAATCAAGGAAAATTGCCAATACGCTCATCGGTCGTGAGTTTAATCGATTTTTTTTATGTATGAATTATTTGTAAGTGGTTTTAATTTTTTAAATAAATTTTAAATATTAGGTAGTATCAAACAAATATTCTTCTTAAATTTAATACCTAATGTTTTCTTTAAATTATAGTCATAATTTTTTAAACCGTTATAATTTATACTAATATATAAAGGTGAATAGTTTGTTTATTTGTGTACTTGAACGCGCTAATCTCAGCAACTACCCGTCCGATTTGAAAAATTCTTTCAGTGTTAGATAGCCCATTTATCGAGGTAGACTATAGACTATATATCATCACGCTAAATGTTTGCACCAAATTTAAGCGGACGAAGTCGCGAGAATACTAGTAATAATAATAAGTAATAAGGCGCAATGCCGTTCTAGATGAGCTTTTCAAAGTCATAGACAAGACAAAATCTTTCATTCATATAGACTCTATTATAAGCTCTTATGAACGTCATATGTATAATATTATTATACATATTTTCAGTCATTTAAAAATTTGGTGATAAAATTTTAAACTTAAAATATAAGTTTACAAGGGTTCCTCGCGCCCTGCACTGAGAAGAGCCCGCAACAAACTCATGCGGGTATTTTTTTGTTATCACCATTTTCACAATAATTCAGGACCTTTAATTTTTAAAGAGAGAAAATATGCGGATACTACTGTCACGGACGGTATAGGGGGAATGACAAGAGCAGCTAAGGTATTCCGCGGTCGCGTACCCTTAGTGGATCTGATTAGTCATGGGACAGATAAAAAGGTATATCCACCCCCTGAATTCAAACATAACACGAATGAAGATAAATAATCAACTACTTATAAGCAATGATACAATCCGTAGGAGTACTAAAAATAAACCCATATTCGTTTATTTCTGGTTAACAAATAACCAATACAAATTCCATTTTTCTCTCTCCACCCTTAAGAGGATTAGAATATCAAATCTCGTCTGTACCCTGTTCAAAATATTTTATCCAATACCAATCAGATTGCTAAAACATTGGAATAATCCATTTTGATTGATTTTCTAATTTAGATTTCATCCGAATCCGAAGTTTGTATTCCTGACAACGTACAGCCTCCAATGCTGTTCAAAAGTCTCCTCTCTCTTAGACCACTCTCCTCTATCCAGAGCTAATCAATATACTGCATTCCCGCAAAGGCGTCCAAGTCTTCGCGCTACCCCTTCCTAGGCCTACCTGGTCTTCGGCGTCTATTGTGGGAATCCATATAGTCGCAACATTGGCCCGCCTTTGCGGGTCCATTCGTGCTACATGCCCACTTGAGCTTTGCTGATTTTTTGACCACATCCACACCCTTAGAGGAATTATATACATTAACATTATAATAAACCATTAGCAAATTTTAACGTATTGTTTAGTATTTTTTAAGTTTAATTGATAGATTTCTTTATATAATAAGGGTTAAAGCGGTAGGTGGTTTGCCTGAGTGACTACGGGAAGATTCGCAGAAGGGCAATTTAATTGAGTACGTACTTGAGAACGAAGAAATGAATTATTATGAGAAGGTTACCCTCACGTTACAAGAAATCCTAGTTTATAGGCCAACACCGCTTATAATGACTTCATGGAAGTAAATGTAATTTATTATGACTATCATTTATTTAAATATCTTACTCTAAATACTTTTTTAAATATTAATATAAAAATACAAACATTTAAAAATATATAAAAAAAATAGATGACCGCCGGAGGCGAGGCAAGGACCCAAGCTACCGGTGTTTAGGGCTCCAGATTGAGAAACTTCCTCACAATACGTGCTGTCTCAAGCAATACTGCCTTCTGTATCCGACTCTTGATTTAATTTATTATTATTATTATTTGAGTTCACTGGATAAATGCAGAAAAGAGCATGCAATACAATGCATCTGGGAGCCTTCTGAGTGCACGAACATTTTCGATAGTTTTACCTACTTTTACATTTGAAACCGGACGACAAATTAAACATTAACGCTACCGTTTAACACAACTTAGTTGCTAAATATTGCCAGCACAAATGAAATCAGAACTCGCACGTATGGAATCCTCAACGTTACGGCCATGTAGGTCGTGTAAAATGGAAGCACGAACCTTCATTTGACGTTTCGTTTCGAACATAAAAGTAAGTAAAACTATCGAGAATGTTAGTACCAGGCCCTGTGGCAGTGCAGCTGTCCATGAATGTCGCAAGTAACTCAAGTGAACCGAAAAAGTACGATATAATTAATAACCAAATTCGCAGCCAGGCGAGTTTGCAACAATAACTTTTCAAACACTCAATAATTGCCACTTTATTAACATAGATAGCGCTGCTGGTTGTTACCTATAAGACAGGTAATTAAGTTGTCTACCTTAGGAACAGACTTCCATGTGTCATATAGTCCTGTATACATTCATTTATTGTTTGTAATATGTATGTATCTAGCAGCTTTGCATAAAGTTGTTCTTTCTTTTTTTTCTAAGTGTTTTGTTCATTAACGCATTATGCTTAACACTTCAGGTGCCTGCGCTGATGGACTTGAAGCCCTACGGCGAGGTGCCACCTCCGCTGCCGCGTTCCCAGGACGCTCGTGACGCAGCCTCACCCAGGTGAGCACCCGTCCCGTTTTTGTACTCGTCCTTCTACATAGCGTTCTCCCTGTCTAATACCTGGGTCCGCTTAAATTTCAGAGGATGTCGATGTGGGGCGAGTTAATATGACCGATCGTTATGCCCGGAACCCCCACAAACTCTACAATCTCACGACTGATATCGCTCAGTGTCATTAATCGGGTTCCACTCGGTCCTGCAGTTTAATTTTGTTATTTTTATTAAACTTCAAGTATGGTGTTGCAAATGAATGTCAAAACGTGTTAATTTAATTCTTGTTTCATGTTTAAATACCATTCGTTACAAAATAACTGTTTTATATTCTCCCTTCTATTTCTGTTCCGCCAATTCAGCCGGTGTGTGTTTTCTATCTTTATAATTTCACTAGCTGTGCCCGCGACTTCGTCCTCGGAAAACTAGTTAAAAACAATAGATTCAATTATAGCTTGACGATGTATACATCGCCTACTGCCTCGATGAATGGCCTTCATAACGCTGAAAGAATTTTTCAAATCGGACCAGTAGCTCCTGAGATTAGCGCGTTCAAGCGAACAAACAAACAAAACTCTTCAGCCTTATATATTAGTATAGATATGTGGATTTAAAAAAACACGACGTTTATGTACAGATTCGTGGACCAACGAGACCGCCGCGATCGGGACGCGCGTCACGGAAGGCGGTCCGAGGAGAGAAGGTGAGAATAGCAAATTTTTTTTCCCTTAAGAGTATCAGAAATTGTAAACAACTAAAGAAGGGGAGAGATTTTAAAAAGCCGATGAACTTTAAGGGCATCGCAGTCTTTAAATCTTATATTAGGAGCATGTTTAGCACTTCATCACCTAAGAGACTACCAACTCTCATGTAGATCTGCACCGTCAGAGGCCTCGCAAATGCGTTGCCGGCGTTTATACACGGTGACATTGTCGCGGTTAGGATGGTTACGTAGATCTTATCCGCATTAGGTAGAAATAAATATAAGTTTGTCGTAAATTTTATCGCTTCCTTAAGATACCATCATCGTACGCCATCACGCCGGAAACCTAAATTCCTGCACATCATATAGATGTCGAAAAATCCACGATGGATCTTCTACCACCCACGGCCTTTTCAAATCCATAAGGATTACAGAATGTAAAGAAAAGAAAATTATTCTATATAAATTTAATATTGACGTTTTAAATTATTAATGCTTTATTACATATTATTGAATTTATTATTGTATTATGGTAATATTAATTTTGTATTAATTTAATATTTTGCATGTCATAATAATATAAGTAAATGTGTTTAAAACAAATAAAAATGAATTTGAATTTGAAGAGCATACTCATTTGTCATTCAAAGAGGGCGACCGTTTGCACATAAGCAAGGAAAATTAATTTTCTTTGCATAAAGCAAATAAAAAGTGAAAAAACCTTTGGCATGGGGTAGTAACCTGAACGCTAAATCAAAACCGCTACCGAAACAGCACTACACTTCAAAAAAGAACATTGTACACCAGAAGAAGAAGAAAGAAAAGAAGCACTAGAAGAAGGAATAAGAGCACTAAACTTGAAGGAAAGCACTACACACTTAAAGAAAAGGAAGCATATTGTACACCTGAAGAAGATAAAGAACCACTACACTTCAAGAAAGAACATTGTACACCAGAAGAAGGAGAAAGAAAAGAAGCACTACACTTATTATTATTTTTTGCGGCTAAATGTACATTTCGCTTCGAAAACGAAGCATCATCAGGAGATAGATTCTACGAAGGTTGTTTGTAGAGTCACTCTTACAGTCAAGGTTCAAATACAGTAGGTGACTGATTTAAATATACTAAAGATCGCTGGCTGATCGAAATTCGGCCACAAATCTTTGGATTTGCGTATCGTATGCTTAGTATAACATTTATTGTTCTATTTGACAATTAATACAAGTATTGACTACACCACAACACAATGGTATAATAAAATGTACACATGTGTGTGTAAATCGTTTGGCATTGGTAGGCGTAAGGCTTAATTATAATAATTTAATATATTTATAATGCATATTTTATTAAAGTACTAGCTGTACCCCGCAACTACGTCCGTGTGCCACCCTTATCCCTTAGGAGTATAAAAAAAGTAGCCGATTCTCAGACCTACTGAATAAGAATATAAAATTTCATAAAAATCGGTCAAGCCGTTTCGGAGGAGTACGCAATTTCTCGGTCATACAAATGCTTCTCTTTGACATGTAAAAGCTCTATCAGGGTTAACCATTGCTTTGGCTTCATGGCACACAGTAAAAATGGCGTCAAAACAGTTTTATTTCCTTGTAAATATCCCTCCGGCGCTTAATATTCGTCTCATAAGAGACAAGAGATAGAAGCGTGGTATGTATGTAACGTGACCTTATGGACTAAGACGTAGAGAAATGCTGGAAGTTGTAGCTTTCTAGTTAATTATTGCATCGAGCGTAAAGTGAGTTATTAATGCACGAGTGTTTATTTGGTACTCGAACAAATGAGAGGGCACTAAATAAAAGACACGCTTATATAGAAGGGTTCCGTTTATGATACGCTATAAACGTATTTGTTAAATAACTTCAAAAGTTGTTATCCAATTTCGTTCAAAATAATTTTTATAATGAGTTTTTAGCAAATTGTATCAACATGGAAAATATCACTGACTGACGGACAGAGCGAAATTATAAGGGTTCCTTGTACTACTACGGAACCCAAATGAGAGCAAGGGCTAGCTAGCGTTAACCCGGTCTAGTACCAGATTAGATATTGGATGGTTTGACTGCAAGGCGGTTGTTGGTTGGAGTTTTATAGAGAAGAGTCCATATTTAAGAACACTTTGAGGAATTATAATTTTTCCTTGCACTTGTTAAATAATGTTAAAAAAAAAACAGGACAAAAAAATAGTATACAGTACCAAAATACACAGCTAAGTAGCAAGCAGTAGACATATGTCACGTTTTTAAATCCAAAATGGCCGACCAGCGTCTGCTTAAATTCCAAAGGGTTAGTAACAAAGCCACTTCCAGTTTATTTGTATTTATGTAAGTTTCGTAGGCGGGGGGAGCCAGCGGATGAAATGCGGTTAATCAAATCCTGATGCCGAGTCTTATTGTTATTAATATTGACGCTCGTTGGATCTCATATAGCATTGTAGTACTTTATATTGCCTTTTTGGTGAAAACAACAATAAATGTATTCGTGTCCCCCTATTTGTTTGAACTATCTACTCTACATGGACTGAAATGTGTCTTAATAGAGCGAAACTTTTGAATCCAGGGGGCGGATCTTCCTTTTTTATATATAACAAGGGGCAAACGAGCAGACGGTACTCTTAAGGGAATACCGACGCCCATGGACAACTGCAACACCAGGGGGATCGCAGATGCGTTGCTGGCCTTTGAGAAATGAGTATGCTCTTTTCGATGAGGATGAGGATGAGGATGAGGATGAGGATGAGGATGAGGATGAGGATGAGGATGAGGATGAGGATGAGGATGATGATGATGATGATGATGAAGCGAGTTGAGATCAAAATCTATATATTAATACATGAAGAAAAAAAACGGTACTATTTTAGGGAAATCGCACGTACGGACGTGTATAAAATTTGTCAAGATTAAAGTTTATGCAGTTTCTATTTCCCTTGGTGACGGCAACACGCGAGATTGACTGGAACGATCTCGCTAATTCTTTTAATTACATGACATCTAATCATAGATTTATAAGCACTTGATTCCCTCAAGTTAAAGTGTTAAACGAAAATAGGTGACCGGTGAATAAGTTGAAGGCTTGCAACGGGCCATCAGTTATTCAATAAGTTTGGACGTCCGCCGTATGGAAAGTTTCGGATAAGCAGACGGCGGACTATGGAATGAATAATACATCACTGGTAATTTCATTATGACGTAACGTCTCTGTTATATCATTTTAACTATATGTTGCCCCTTTTTAACTATATGAAAAAAATGCATCACTAGCATTTTTATTATGACGTCACTGTTATATCACTGTTGCCCCCATTTATCTATAAGAAAAAATGCATCACTAGCAATTTAGTAACGTCCCTGTTATATCACCATTGCCCCCTTTATCTATAATAAAATAAATTCATCACTTGTAATTTCATTATGAAGTGACGTCACTATTATATCATTGTTGCCCCCTTTTATCTATAAAAAAATTGTTAACCTTTTTATCTATAAGAAAACAAACGCATCACCAGTAATTTCATCATGACGTTACGTCACTGTTATATCATTGTTGCCCCCTTTTATCTATAAGAAAATAAACGAATCACTAGTAATTTGATTATGACGTGACGTCACTGCTACATCAGTTTTGCCCTTTTTTATATATAAAAAAATAATTAAATTCAGGAGTTGTAATTTCATTAATTCGCGACATCTTATAACGTTGGAAACTAAACAAAATTGAATTTATAGTGAACGAAGTCACGGCTAAAAGTTTGTCTGTAAGTGTCTTCAACCGTATACAAAGAGGAAAAGAAAATGAAAGTTATTTTTGTATATATTATATAAAATCTTAATGTACGATTTGTACCATTTGAGTATCCGGCTCGTTGGTCTAGGGGTATGATTCTCGCTTTGGGTGCGAGAGGTCCCGGGTTCAAATCCCGGACGAGCCCAACTTAGTTAAGATGACCGATTGCCATCTGACGTCATCCTCGGAACCCCCACGATCTCTATAACCTTACGACTAATATCACAGAGTGACATAAATCGGGTCCCACTATTTTACGTGCCTTCCGAAACACGGAGGAGGTCGGATATCAAATATAAACCAGTGCTAGTAAGGGTCACCCATCTATCACCCGGTCGCAGCCAGAGCAACTTAACTTAGCGATATACTCAAATGCCGACCACTGATTAGGCCACGACCTCCTCTTTTAGATCACTTATCTTACTTTAACTAAATCTTTATTGTATCACATCACTGACAGAAGGTGCACTGAAAAACACTAAGCTATAAAAGAAGCTGATACGCTTTAGAAAAGTCTAACTAAAGCTTCATACTGTTCCATTCATGATACTATAATTAAAGTCGTAGTTCTAAAACAGATTCATTAATGGAAGAAATGGCAAATCCCTGTGGAAAAGAAGACCATTTCTAATTCAAGTGCTTTTAACGATGTTTGAAGTAGGTTTATTCTTAATGGACGTACATACCGCATCTTCTACCTAGCATTATCTCGGTCTAGGTGCTTAATTTGCAGAAGATGTGGTTGCAAGGTGAGTTAAGAAAACCGACTGCCGTCTGACGCCATCCCCGGAACCCCCGCAATATCACGACTAATATCACTCAGTGACATTAATAATCGGGACTAACTATTTTGTGTACCTTACGAAACACAGAGAAAGTCGGATATTTGAAAACGAGCGTTAGAATGGGTCGCCCACTTATCACGGGACGCGGTAAGGACTACTTAACCTGGCTATCCACTCAGATTCCGGCCACTGAATAAGCTACGAGCTCCTCACTTCGGAACTCAAATTACCGTGGCTTTAAATTTCCTTTTGACTTGTGAAGACATTTTTTTTATAAGTGGTCCGCGGCTTCGCTTTGTCCTAACTTTATTATGTTTTATTTTTGGGTTTTATTCATCTTCCTTCTACACTGATGAAATTCTCCCTCATTCTATCATTTGAATGGTGAAACTTGTAAAGAATTTTTTATATTAAAATTTACCACATATTGTTCCTAAAATGGAATGTTACATCATTATATGGTCAATTTCACTATTTATATGGTCAAAGGTGTTATTAGAAACGTTATTGAATAATTAGTAATAACCCGAGTATCAGGAATTCCGAGTTATAAATAATGCAGTTCCAGTAATTGCAACATACATTCAGAAAAGAGCCAGTTTACAGTACAAACTCGGGAAAAACGGTTATGTGACGAATTTGCATCAATTTTCCCTTCATTATTGGTAAATGAGTTTAGTCGGTCGTACTTAATTATTGCAGTGCCAATATTTAATAACTCGACGCGAAATATTAATGATAATACAAACTTCAGCACAGTTTCGAGTGTTGTATTCGAATGTTATAAATTATTTAATACCGACTAGCTGGAGCATGCAACTCTGTTCGGGTCATCTATCGCCACGCTTACTTATACGCATATTCACATCGTATAAGTTACTAGCGGACCCAGCAGACCTTGTCCTGTCCAAACGTTGGTTTACTTACTATTTACTACATTCTATAATCCAGGTACATTATTCCCGTTCCTTTGCCTGTTCCAGTTCCGTTTGCGTTCCATTTCCTTTTCGCTTTGCCATTTCTTTTTTACTATACAAACCTTGTCCTAACAATGAAGAACGCAACAAGAATAAATTAACAAATTAGGTGCAGTCGTTCGGAAGTTATGCACGTGCATACATTTCAGCGACTCGTATTTATTTGCGACTATAAATTGCACTGTGAGCTATCCTATCTTTCAATTTGTATCAAACTGCACACGGTGTGCAAATTTCATTAAAATCGGTTGATTAGTTAAGGCATCCACCGCGGACAAACAACGTGACCCGTAATTCATATATATTATGATGATTGCCTGCATAATCTAACCTGAGCAACGCAGGGGCTGTTACTAGTTAAAATGTAAACAGTCCACAAGAAACCCTTCGTTTACAAAGTTACGACTTAACAAAAATGAAAAACCATTAAAAATGTAAACAGATATTCTGCTTTAAAGTAACGAAAGTTGTCTTCATAAATATTCAACGCTTGAAAGGAAATTGGATAGGCGAGATTAAATTGGGGGAGGCGGGCATTATCAGAGGTTTTATACGACTGCCGAGAGGCTACTGCAACCACTTGTACGCTTTAAAATCTGGTATAATGCTAAAAATATTGCTATATTATATACTGGCTTATTGTTTGTAATTATATAATATACTAGGGGACCCGGCAGACGTTGTCCTGACCAAATGTAAGCTACCCTATCTTTCAAGTTGGATCAAACTGCACACGGTGTGCAAATTTGATCAAAATCAGTTAAGTAGTTTAGGAGTCCATCGCGGACAAACAACGTCACGCGTTATGTATTTATATTAAGATTTTAAATACAAAAAAAATCAAAAACTCAAAAAGACAATAATTAGAGATAGAATGACCACCGCTAACATTATGTATCACGGCTAATGTAATGAACAATATTACAACAAATATTGTCTTTTATTTATTATATGGGACTATGTTATCACAAATTACTTATCTCAATGGTTAAACAGTACATTATAGGTTATCTCTATCGGTATTAACTATAAATCGTCTTCAGACTTTACTTGCGCACAAATAAGTAAATATTTGTGTAATAGAGCCTTTATTTAAGCAAGGTTAACTAAAATTAATATTTTAAACCATTCCCAGATTTTTTTACAAAATGGGGTTTAAAATATTAAATATATTTTTTCTCATTTACGGCAAAATGTACATTTATTTACATACTAGCTATACCACCCTGTAATATCGACCGGGTGATTCCAATGGTGTTGTTAAATTTTGAAGTGCTTTTTTGTGCGGAAGTCTATTTTTCTAAAACTGGCGTAGCCTATGTTATTCCTTGTAACATCAGCTATCTACCAGTGAAAGTCCCATGGAAATCGATCCAGGCATTTCGCAGATTACCCAAAACAAATAGACAGATAGACCGCCAGTCAGACACACAAATTTTTTTAACTTGCATTTTAGTTAAGGTATCGTGTATAATATAGTAATATGCAATTAGTAAAAAAAAAATCTTACAAATAGACACCTTATTGTCGTTTATATGTATAAATATGCATTGTTGTTTTAGAAGAGCGATGTAAATAGCTCTTGTAGTGCATTATCTTAAAAGACACGTTTTGATAATAATTTACCTCATCAATCACTGTGACTTAGCATAAACGAATAATACCTAATAGTGTATGTTTTTTAAGCAAGTCATGATGATGGTGTTAATAAATAACAGATAGATTAAGAAAAATATTTACTGAGATTTGTTAATAATGTCATTTTGAATATCATGTTGTTAAAAACAACTTCATAAGCGCCCGATAGCCGTTCGATGTTGAGATTTAAAGATTTGATATCAATTTTTACAACTGGGAGGTTTTGGCCGGAGACAAAAAACGTATAGAGGAAAACACATTGGACGGCTTAAAATCTCACGACAGCGTTTGGTTCGAGGTGCTGGCCCAAAAAAGGACACAAAGGTATAACAACATTAATACAACAGCACCTCCCTCAATTTCGAAAAGTTTTGTTTGTGAGCGGTGTGATCGTAGCTGCCGGTCCTGTATTGGACTTTTCAGCCATAAGCGTGGGCGAATGGGTCACCCATCTATCACCCGGTCGCAGCCAGAGCAACTTAACTTAGTGATCGACTCAAATGCCGACCACTGAATAGGCCACGACCTCCTCAAGTATTACATACCTATATGCAATACTCTTTAGCACAACTCTCCACAGTATGAAGCTAACTGCTGTAAAATTTGCTTCACCCGAATAGTTATAAGCTCAAACTTTGTGGAATTGAGCTCAGACTCCGATATTCCAATTATTTTGTCTAGCTCGTGTACCGCAAATATATCAGAAAATTGCGGTCACTGCACGATACTCCAAATAATGTTTAATACAAAATAGCTAGATAAGCTAGTCTGGGTTTCCACGCTTGTGATAGAGTATAAATAATTTTACTAAAAATACAATCAATTGTTATCACAAGTTTCATATGTATACTAATATATAAAGCTGAAAAGATTGTTTGTTTTTTTACTTGAATGCGCTAATCTCAGAAACTACTAGTCCGATTTCAAAAATTCTTTCAAAGTTAGATAGCCCATTTATCCAGGAAGACTGTGCTATATATCATCACGCAAAAAAATTTTCATTTAATGTTACGCGGATCAAGTCGCGGGTAACAACTAGTTTATAATATTAAAAAAAAAACAACTAAAGATCTTTGTATCGGCGTGAAGTGGCCGCAATGCTGTCACGTCAAATTATGGTATATATTTTTGTCGTGTTTCGTTTGGTTTGTTAGAGTTACCGGTGGCCCGAACCCCTCTTTAAGGACTGACAATGCATCTGCCTACTCGTAAAGCAAGATATCCATGGGCATCGTAAGTCACTGAAGTGAACCGTCAGACCGTTTGCCCTTTGGCATATAAAAATAAAATTAAGACGCGTCAGAACTTAATACAGTATAAAAGTATTATTTACGGCCCCAATATATCCCCGGGGCTCACGTAACGAACCCCTGTCACTTCGTGTTAAATATACAACTCTCGTGAGAACTCAAGTTTCAGACCCATATAATAACCATCGCGTTTACATACTCGTTAAATGTATAACACACCCAATGTTACCAAAATAAATAAATATATACATGAGTATATGACACACGGACATCTATTCCTTAGGTAGACAACTTAATGGCTGTGTTATAGGCAACAGACGCCTGTTATACACAAATATATTTTTTTGTAGAAATATATGAATACATACATACAGATAATACACCCAAACTCGAGCCGGGAATCGAAACACCGCCCCTAAAATAATATAAAAAAATGATAGTTGAAACAATAATTTGATAATAATAGTTTATAACGACCTAAGTATTAAATTGATACGGCTGCAGTTTTAAAACTAAGTAGCGCCATCTATTACAATTATTTAGAACTACGTCGGTACATTAAGGTGTTCGAAATTTAAAATTCACTTTTATACATATTTCTTTATTCCACGAGGGAAGATTGCGTCTAATGTTTTTTATTAGGTTTTTTTAAAATGTGTGCAAAAGATTTTATTACGATGAAATTACACAACTGGTAAAAATTGTGTTATATATATTTTCTTATATAACGAGTGCAGATGTTTTGCAATTGCAACTAATTTTATAAGTTTTAATTGATTTAATATTAAGGTCTATTCATACGGTGAATACAATTGACGTCAGCCTTTTTTTTAATAAGGAAGGAAGTAGACGTTGAAGGCAGACAAAATCAAAGAGTAAAGAAGCTGTAGGTATTACTTTAGTATCAAATCGGAACCAAAGACTGACAACTGTACTTTTGAGTCTCGTTTATTAATAATGTTATTGAGTATATGTACGTAGGCTCTGATTAAGTGTTCCAAAGCGGTCAGATGTCAAGTGGATAATTGTATCCTGTGTCGGTACCGACAACAAACAAAGAAAATGACAAGGCACGAGAATAAAACTATCTTCTGTACATAACATGAAGTCTAATATTATAAACGTAAAAGTAACTGTTACCTTTTCACGCCTCAAACGCTGAACCAATTTTGATGAATTTCGGTACAATGATAGATTGGAATTTGGAGAAGGAGATAGGCTACTTTAGGTCGCGAAAATGTAATTTTAAATGTTAAGAGTTAGTGTGAAAGACTAAGACAACAACGCTTACGAAGGTGCGGATTTAAGCTCGAAGACACTTAAAATATGCGCTTTTATAAAAAAATTATATTTTTGTTAAAATATGTAATAACAAAGGTTTTTATGTAATAATCTTTAAGTACAGCTACGACATACAAAATAACTCCGATAGTTCAATACTAGAAGGACAAACTACAATCTGTTAGATACCCGGTTCAAACTCAGAGGCCATATTATATATTTCTCAAGTACCTGCATATTTATTTCTCGAAGATAAGCAATACATCTGCGATTTTCTAGCATTACAGTTTTCCATAGGCGTTGATATTCGGTGGACAGATTTCTCGTTGACCTCATGTTATATACGTAAAAAAAATCATCTATTTAACGAATTTTTAATGTGAGATTTTTTTGCTATCCTTGCAAACCCACTAGCAGGATCTAGTATTACATTTAGTATTAAAATACTGTGTTACGTGCATAATAATTTTATTCTTAGACGAATGACATATTCGCCCTTATACTGTGTGTGTATGTATGTACAACAATATGTATGGTGTTGGATGCCGCAAGGCTGTGTTCTTTCCCCATTTGTGTTCCCTATTTTTATCTGAAAATGGACATACTCTAAATGTCCAAATACTTGAAGAAATAGAATAATATATCACAATAAGCAATAAAAAAGAAATTTTGTATCAGTAATGTGGATAATAAACAACAAAATGAACAAGAATATATTAAAAAATTGTCAACATTTTGGTCAAGTTTTGAATATACTAACTGCTGACTAAAACAAATTCTTATTCTAATCAACATTATTTTTTTACGTTTGAGAGATAAAATATGACCACACCAAAAGTGATATAGAATTATAAAGTAGTATAGAAGCCCTTTGGTTGTATAGATAATTGAAAGTGAAGAAAAAGAGCCAGTCGATTTATAATGTGGCTTAAATATGGCTTAGAACATGTTTTTCTTTGAGTGCTTAGGTTAAGCCAAGTATTATCTAATTTCTTTGTTTAGTTTGATAACTTGAACATTATCGCTGTGTAATCATGTTTTATAATGCCTAATTTTCCAATGTCACAGTTAAGGTAATCATGATTGAAATCATTCTAGAGGTACTATTTGACACAAGGAATATTCTTGTGCAAGTCTGTAGGGTGTTAAGGCTCTTATAAACGATACCTATTATTTTATGTTACAAGTGGCAAATGAGCAGGCGGTAAGTGACTACGGTGGAGATTTGCACTACCAGAAAGCCTGCCAATGCGTTGCCAGTCTGCTAAGGGTACAGGGTTCCGGGAACTTTCACAAACCGAACGAAACGCGGTATCAATACCATCATTTGACGACTATGCTAGTCTAAAGCCGATCTTGGGTACCAAGAAGCTTTGTAACGGCTGTCAACGTGGCAGTACTAATTAGGTAAATGGGTAGGAGCAAAGGAATAAAGAATGGAGTGAAAGGCAAAAAGGTAGATGGAAAGAAAAAACGGATGCAGCTACTACTGTCAAAGACGGTTTAGGTGAAATGACAATATTAGCTGAAGCAGTCCGAGGTCACGTTCCCGTATAGTATCTGACCAGTTATTGGACAGATAAAGAGGATGTTCCACCCCCTTGGACAAAAAACTATCTGTCTGGGAAAAACCTACCTGGACCACTAGGTCCAGTTTACCTATTTGACTGATCTATAAAGCAAGCCTTAATTTGTTAACTTAGGAATGAGATGAGACGAATTTCTTAGCTATCCATGTTCTCACCGCGTAGATGCCAGATCCATGGTGTTGCAGAGTGAGGAACCATAGCAATGTCTGGAGCTAGAAATCCAGGTGTAGGTTTTACAATAATCTTTAAAGTAGCCACTTTCATGGTCAATGTTCCTTCCACTGCCAAGCCAAATCTGGTATGACCCTATTAGCGAGGCATTAGATGTCTTATACGTTTATTTATTACATGTTAGTCTCGGAAAAAAAATCTGAAAGAATTCTGCACGAACAAAATCTACGAATCAGTGGTTTCCCTAGTGATTGAGATCTTAAGTTTCTAAAATTAATCAATTAATCACAAGGGATAGACGTCAGATAATAAGTAAGACATTTAAAGTACTCAAAGGATTTATGAGATAAAAAAATATTTATCAAATGAATCATTTTTCGATTAATTGTAATTAAGCTCCTAGCTCTTACCCGCAAATTCATTTGGGTTGTATACAATCATTTTGTTTTCAATTGGAAGACTTTGTTTCGTTATAAAAATTAATTTATTTATCAAAATTAAACTGGTATGTATCACTTCTTAAATTGTCGACTGCCTATCAATAAAAATCACGTCAAAATCATTCTAGACATTCCGGAGATTACTCATAATAATCAGACTGATGGGCATACAAAAATTTATTATTTCGGTTACGGTCGTATGCGCTGTAAAATATACAAACATGCACTTCAAATTTTTTTATTCCTTTGTATATCTACATAATAGCAGCATCATCAGGAGATATAATCAACAAAGATTTTTTTACCTAAAGGACGTTTTTAGTGAAAAGTCATTTTTTAAATTATATTATCAAAACTGATAATTGGACGTGTCCCAGACAGCGGTCAAGCTAATGTCAAAATGCTCTAATACCTCCAAATTATGGTCCCAAGATCGGAAAAGATCTCGCGGCAGACCAAAAATGAAGTGGAGGAATGACTTAGATCGTTATAATAGAGATTGGCAACTCAAAACCTTAGACAGAACCATATGGAAAGAGTGAAGACCTGCTGTGGGCGAAATAATAGTCTCTAATTGATCATAATAACACATTATGACAACTACAAGTTGTTTAAATCGTCTTTAATGGAATACAGAAATACATTCGTTATCATACTCAAAACTTAAGATCGATTAGGGAAGTGCTTTGACTTTATTCCGATAACGTTTATCGTTGATCGATACTAATGAATATTTACGTATATCGTGTTCAATAAATGTTCATTTGTACGATTTAATACATAATAATTAAATTCGTATTATATTTTGATTGAAAATGCAGGATTTTCTAGTCATCGTAGCGGTAATGACTTTGCCAGTTGTCGGCCTGTTGTTTTGTTTGGCTTGCATAGTGCTCTTCGTAAATCTGTACTACGCAATCAGTAAGTACATAATGTATATTTTTTACTGTATTATAAATGTGTATAATTAAATGTTTAATTTGTTACGATTTTACGACGTCTAATTTATTCATCGAATACATTGAATTAAGATACATTAAATTATTAAAATAATACTAATAAATAATTTACACACACATGTATGTATTTTACTACAACATTGTGTCAAAGTGTAGACACGACGACGGTAAGAAGATTAATTGTCAAATATTACGTTACAATGTCGTCGTACAGAGAATTGGAATTTTGTATAAAGCTTTAATTAAGCATATAGTGCGCAAAGCCAAAGTTTTTAGGACGAATTTCGACCACCAGGGGATCTCCAGTTATAAGCAGTTAAAGTTTAGGCGCTGCGTATGCCAGTATCAAGCCGTCCACACTTTCGTTCAGTACCCCAGCGTGTTCCATTTTCAAATATGAGCGGCCATTTGAATTTTTTCAAGTTCTCGTCGTATTACGATGTGTTGAGATAAAATGGCGCGATAAGATATACAGTACTTTTTTTTATAATTTATGTGAAATATATCGGTATTTTGAAGGCTGTTTCAGCAGTGTGTGTATACAAAATGGATTTAATTTCGTCTATTATGATCGGATTGTTTATATTTATGTGCCTGTATTTGTTCTGGCTGTGGTTCTGTTTCGGTTCGTGTGTGGACAGTCGTAAGTTATTTTTTTTTAATTTAAGTAGATTAAGGCTCGTTTTTATCAGCATTTAAAAAATATTCTTTAAATAGAGGATTTATTGAGTAAAGAGAACTTAATATTTTTGATTTACTTTTTG
>JANCMC010001861.1:133666-165778 GCA_024363005.1 Charaxes varanes
TATATTATTTATGAGCAAAAGGTCACCTATGACAAAATCTCGAAAACCTCGGGACGTGTAAAGATGAAATTTGGCATGAAAACGGTTTAGGTTTAGTTAGTAGACGTCCGCTGAGAACGGATTTTTCGATAGAACCAGAGGTGCCCCATAGGTTTTGGTTGCCTTTGCAAATATATGGGAAAAATAACATAAACAGCCATATCTTTTGATTGCGTGCACTAAGAAGGCTGATTCTATGACATTTTCGAGGGACTACATAAGACAGTATTTGGTAGCAATTTCAACTTTATAACTCAACGCGTTACTGAGAAAAAGGGTCATGACCGATAGACTGACAGACGGACGGACAGACAACGAAGTGACCCTATAAGCGTTCCTTCTTTCCCTTAGAGGTACGGAACCCTATAAATAGAATTTGTACCGAAAATGTTAATCAAATCTATGGTAACAAGTAAATCAAGTAGAGCATGTTTTTTCATGGATAATATCTACTCTATTGACGAATATAAAAAAGACACTAGTACGTAATATATATTTATATAATGTTGTTATAATTATTTTTTTTTGGTGCACTTTATTCTTCTTCTTCTTCTTCTTAGCGTTGTCCCGGTACATGAGCAGGGTCCGCTTTACCGGTCTTACGCCTCCACTTTGCCCGATCTTGTGCATCCTGTAATGTCAGTCCATTGGCTCTCATATCTTCCTTTACCACATCCATCCACCACTTCAATGGCCGACCGCGGGGTCTAGTCCCTTCCAAGACATGATTAAGGCACTTTACACCGATATAGTTCTCGGGTTTTCGGGTTTTCGGGTTCTCGGGTTTGGTTCACTTTATTATATATATAAAAATAACAGAAAAAATACATAACTTAAACTAAAACTAGATAATGTAAGAATGTGTACAAAGGCGGGCTTATTCCATGCAGGAATCTTTTCCAGCCAACCTTTATACCAGAAAAGGACATAAAATTACAATACACATGGGTCAAGTGAAAGTACGTGACAAAACAAAAGAAAAAAAATTAAATAACAAGAATTTAAAATTCTGTGCACAAGTAAAAAGAAAAAAAAACACAACTTATAAAATTGATATACATTATTATATGTATGACATTCCTGCTCATGTTCCGAAAGTGATGAAAGATAGTATTTTTTAACCGACTTCAAACAAAGGAGGATGTATGTTTGTTACCGCAAAACTTTCGACTGGATGCACCGATCTAGATGATTCTTGTGTCATTTGAAAGCTGGTGCTTCCCGATTGGTCCCATATTAATTTAGTCCAGGTCTAGCAAAGGTTTCGATTAGAAAACAATGAAATTCAAAATTTTGATTAAGTATGTGCGTGACAAATTGTCGAATATCTCAATATCACGATAACCGATTTCGATGATTCTTTTTTTATTAGAAAGATTGTACTTTAAGGATATTTTGACGAGAATTCAGGATCCATGGTAAAGTACCGGAACTCTTCAATTCTTAAGAGTAAATTAACGGTACTCGGCCGAATCTTTTATGGGCTCTCCATCGTGCCATCTGCATCAATTTAGCGGAGAACCTATTTGGCTTGGTACCGACTTCAGCACATCAGTAAGTGTCTACTAAATCGTATGAAAGTGCTATTTATTTTTTGCTTTTTAGTTCCTGGCCCTTTTGCTTTTGAAGGCGGTTTTCTTTTTATTTAAAAATAATTTATTAACATTGACATTATTAATTTTGATATGTCTCTTATATTTTCTCGTTTCAATGAACATTTTTAGATTTTTTTTTTGTATTCTGGCTAACATCTGCACGCCTTTGTATGACAGATTATATATTGATGCATCCATAATCTTGTCGAATAAATGAATCGATTTGATTTAGACGTTATTTCCCTAAAGATTTCTTCCTGGTCTGACGTCAGATTGTCTTGAATGACTGACTTAAACGCCTACGACTCTGTAATAGATAAAAACTTGTCTTTTGTCTATGGAGCCAATGAATTTGCGCAGTGTAAAAGCGCTTGGTGCATTATATCGGTTTATAACGATATCGTGTTTTAATAGACTCTTTTTCTTTATCAAACATTAACGCTACTCTATCATTATCACCTGATAGGGTTATACTTATCAGCGTAATAATAATTTTATTCTTTAATGATAAAACATCCATTTGCCGTCCCAAGTCCATTTCAGTACAACAAATTCTTAAATACATCAAAAAAATGACGAATTTGACGTCCTTGTTGATTTTTATGGCGTTAAATGTGCTGCTTTTTTGGATTTTGTATGGTGTTCTTGTGAAATATTTCGGTGAGTTTTTAATTTGAATTTATATGCTAATACGTGAAGCGAAATCTTTAGGTAACGTTTTACGAAAATTGCGCGGACGGACGAGTATGAAATTTGGCACAATCGTAGCTCATATAGAGGAAGGTGTGCGAATGCTGATATTTTTTTAATAATATGCAATATTCAATTATTAAAATAAAACCACACGCACACCAGTGCTAAACGATTTACACACACATGTACTGGACGATGTCAAAGCGTAATCGTGACAACCGTTATATTAAATATCAAATTTTATTTTTCTGCGAATAGAACAATATATGTTGTTTTACGCAAAAAGTTTAGTGGGCAAATTTCAACCAGCCGGTGATCTTTAGAAATATTAAAAAGATCTTAATTAAAATCTGACAGTCACACCAGAATACAGAAATAAAAGTGTTTATGTATTTGTGTGCTTTTTTTTTAAATTTACCAGTAATGTTCTAAGGCTGGGCAAAGGCCTTCGCAGATTGTATATACGTCTTAGTATTTATTTTACATATTTAGAAGTACATACTAAATAATAAAACATAAAATAATTCTAATGTTTTATTAGATAAAATGATAGTGTTTTAAATGAACAGAATTGTACTGTAATCTATACGGATTTATTTTATTTTATTTATTTATCTTAAGATACTGTTACATTTGGCACAATTGAGTTAAGACCCTTATTCCTGTGCTAGTTAAAAGAAACTTTGATACAGGAAAAGTGCATTCATTGCAGAGGTATGTACTTATGGGTTGTGTAAGAAGTATATAGTTTATGGATGGGTTTGGCATAATCTTAAATAGATTTAAGACCCTCAAATCAGACTAAAAACAGTATTGTACCTAATTGTAATTATTTATTATTTAATTTGCATGCCCTTGATATGGCTGGATTGTTTGTTGCTTTGTTTTTAATGTAACATTAATTAAAACTCAATCTGCAAATAAATAAATTGAATGGAATTGGATAGAAGCATATATTTGAGTCGCTTCCGCTATGCACAATGTAAGATTCGCTATACAGATGTTTCTGACGAATTGTTAATTTAATATTGTATCCCAATATTTTAAAAGTGAATGATTTTCTTACTGGTTCACCTCAGTAGCCCCATTTCTCATTCAAAAGATCTTTTAAAAGTGCGATTTTTTAGAGTTCCGTAGTACTACAACTAACCCTTATAATTTCGCTTTGTCCGTCCGTCTGTCTGCCCGTAAGGTACCCCCTCCCCCCTAGCATTTCCAAAATATTACACATAGAGACTTAAAATTCTTTATGTTGATAGAACATGTTAAAAAGTCATTAGGAAAATTATTCTGAACGAAATCGGACAATAACTTTTGAAGTTATTTAACAAATACGTTTATAGCGTATCAGATAAGGAACCCTTCTATATAAGCGTGTCTTGATACGCTTTTGGCCATTTTTTTTCATTTGAGACGTGATTATGGTTTACATTTAACAGTATATTGTCTATTCGTAGTTTCTTTGTTATAATGCTGCATTTATGATTGCGTTAAGCAATCGCTCTTTACCGATAACACCGCTTAATGTACTTGTATTGTAAAAGATACCAAGCGAAACGTGTAATTTAAACAAAGATAGAAAGTTTATAGAAAAAATAAGGTTATTTGATTACAATCTTGTTTGAACGGGACAAGAAATATCCAGGATATTTTGTGGAAAGCACCAATGTCGAAAAGTGTCCGGAGAAGGACGAGTAGGCGGGAGTTCTATTTCAAATTTGTTTTTTTAATTTCAACCATACGTGTAGAAAGTTCGATATCTCTATTTTGCGAGGGCACGCGGGAGCACGCAGTGCCACCAAAGCATATCGAAAAATTGTCATAAAAAGTGAAAAATACGAATGAATTGGAAATTTAATGGGCGCTTAAAAGACTTTCCACTCTGTTTAATATATACTTTCCTCTAAATATAATCACAGTTGGGGAGAGGGGTGCAAAAAATTATGGACTTACAATTTTAGGGAATTAGCGTGCCCTCAAAAAAGAAGTGCCAAAAAGGCCCGGCTCGTCATATTAACTTGTTTATTCATTTTGTCCGGACTTCGGAACTACTTAACCGATCGTTCCAACTTAGGACATACGATAGATTGTATCTCTCTTCTTACCCCAATATTATTTATGTCAATTAAGATGTTTGTTTATATGATAATAAGGTGAAGTCAACAGCAAGCAAGCTAATTAACGTTTCGTTCAGGACCGAAAAGCGGCCGTATATACATATACAAGAAGACTTTTACAAGTTGTTTTGAATCGTCAAATATTTTAAAAGCCACCACTGATTCGGAAAAGTCGAGCCACAAGAAGAGTCAGCAAGAAACTCGCTAGACACTTTTGAAAATAGTTCTTACAAACATGAGTTTCATTGAGTCAATGACGGTACATCAGAATTACGCATTTCTTTTTCCTCTTGATTTATAAAGCAAATGTCAGATAACGTTAATCCACCTGTACTTATCGTTACCGATTGAATCTAGAACGTTATTTGATTTTTTGTTGTGCCTTTTTATGTAAGACTAACGCTGTAACCCGCGACTTCACCCGCACCAATTCAGTGATTATATTAAATTTAGAGGGTGTTTCCTGCGGCACCATAAAACTATTCACCTAAAAAAATAAAGTGGAGAATGTTATTTTTCTAAACGTTACGTAGCAAAAATTATGTTATTCCTTGTAAAATCGACAGAGAAGTTCTCTTACAAACCGGTCCAACCGTTTTGGAGAGTTCCCGGAACAAACAGACGGACAGATAAAAATGTTTTAACTTGCGTTTTTGCTATAAGTATCGTATCTATTTAACTTTTATCCTTTAATCGCCCACTGCTGGGAATAGACCTACCTTTGTTTCAACCACTCTCTCATATCTCTCGCAACCCGCATCCAGCCACTTATCGCCACTCTTCTGATGTGGTCAACCCATAGTGTAAAGGGTCATATACATACATATATAGTCATAAACAATTAGTAAATGGAATATATGTTATATTGTTGTGTCCATTTTGACGAAGAACAGCTTTGATTAATGTTTTTAAGCAAAGTTTTACAGTATAAACATATAAAAATATATAATATATAAATATATACAGAACAATTATCAATGTTTTTTTTAGAAATGAAAATTTATTAGAAAACTGTTTACAGTAACAAATGTAACTTAAAATTAGGATAACGATGACAACTGAAAAAGTTAAAACTGTGTATCAGTTGTCACGCCCACCTCCAGAAACTTAGAGCTAAAACAATGTTCCAATTTTTCTTTTCAGAGATGGAAATTCCGTCCAAGTCACTGACAATACGGTGTTCTTAATTCAGAGGTTGCTAGTTAAGGACCCAAAACACAGATTACTAGCAGATCAGGTAATTTGTCTAGAATTAATCATGGCATCTGCTATCATGTTACATTATTTATGTATTTATTATTTATACTCTTTATTGTACACCACAAAAGAAATTAACATATTATAGGCAGGCAGGAATCCCTTATATATACCCTTTTTTTTTTTTAAATAATAATTTAATTAAAAGAAGGTTGTGGAGAAAGGAGGAATAAATAATTGTTTTACCCAGTGCTTCCCCGGTCTGGTACCAGGATGCGATTAGATTGCAAATGATGTGGCTAGGAGTTGAGTTACGATGATTCACTGCCGTCTAAATTCATCCCCGGACCCCCACAATCTCTACATTCTCACGACTAATGTCACTAAGTGACATTGTTCGGTACAGACAGTTCTACGTGCCTTCTGAAACACAGAAGAGAAGAAACCGGTCGAAAACTAGTGTTAGAATGCTGGACATTCATTAAGCTTCAACTTCCTTGAGGACCCCTATTTTCTATATTATCTAAATGTGATAATTAATCCTCCTATAAACTATTAATTCCCTCCATGAACCAAATTAAAATTTCCTTCACACACTTCCTTTAAATTCAGCACTATGTCATCTTCATGAATTTTATGGTACGCATTAAGCTCCTGTGGTGTACCATATCTTAATGGTATATAAAAATAAAAAATTACTTCTTTGAAGGAATAAATAAATAAAATGCGTACCATCTTAAATGGTATACAAAAATAAAAAATGACTCCCTTGCAAGAATAAAAAAATAAAGTAAAATGACAGAAAGGTTATCGAGGTTACAGATTATCCTGGGTCCTTACTGCTCGAGAACAATCTGTCATTATGGGTCAGAAAAAATTGTATGTCTGTGAAGTCAGATTACGGACAGTAATTTTATGCGAAAAACCGAAGACTTAGGTCGGTCGTGCCTCACTTTAGCTTGTTCCGCACTCTCGCTCTGCTCAATCGGAACGTGACAAGAGTCATGCCTTTTTGTGCGTGCAGCTGGCGTTTATAGATTTGCCACGTCACGTTATCACATCAAAAAGTTATATTTGAGTTACATTGGGTAGAGTCCCCATGTGTTTTGATTCAATTAAACATTTATTCGATATCATCTATTTTGACTGTGGTACCTTATGGTTTAATGTTTTAGGTTTTAGACCAACTGTCTAGTATTATAGCAAGTTACGTTATCATACCGAACCCCCCCGAGGATCTGCAAGTGGTACCCGACGTGTCACTGGAGGAGGAAAAGGAGAAACCAAAGACCAACGGGTCAAGTGAAATAGAGAGGAAGCCATTTTTGACGATACCAGACAGTGGTGAAAGAACGCCAAATTCGAATGTAAGTAAGGGGTCATCTATAAATTATCTTACATGTCCCTTTTACGTGTGAGATACTGGTTTATTTGTCAGAATTTGCTGAACTATTCATGCTTTTATAGGACAAGCTTTGTGAAGACCACATTGTTGGGTATTCCCTGTAATCTAACTATTGCATTCTTAAAAAAAATAATAATAAAGTCTAGATAGATAAGGTAGATAGATACTTAAGTCACTTTTGCAAAAACTGTGTACAATACAATAGGTCTTTAAATTATTAAGACAAAAACAGTTTGCCATTTCAGGGTTGCAACAGTTTAAGTTTACTAAATAATTATTTAGTTAACAGCCAACTACAAACAAATAAAACAAATTCAATGACATATGTGTATAGTAATGATGTTGACAGACTATTTATTATCCTTTTGCAGGACGAACTGGGAGTATTCTGCGTGCCACTACCAGATTTTCTGGCATTGAATTTCCCCTCACCCACACGGGTTACTCAGAGCAGTATTCTGGTTCACCCCACTACCCCAGTAGAGACCAACCAGAATCAGCGACAGATAACCGTCCAAAGGATAGGCAGAGACGCGCGGCCGCTGCTACCTTGCGAGATAGCTCGCTACCAGCACATGTTCACATCCAATCAACGTCCAGAAGCTGCTAGAAGGACTGAGAACTTCGTCCCCGAGAACAGAACGGAGCGTCCCGAGAATTCCAGACTGCGAACATTGGCCCAACGGATTCCAAGGTTGAATGCTGTGGCAGCAAACGCAAATCAGGACTTCCGGGTCATTCCCTGGTCAGAAAGGTCCAGATTACAAATGGACAGACTAGACCAAGAATACGTTCTGAGGTTGCCCGTTCTAGACATTTCTAGAATGGCCAATAACAGAATTATGAACCCCGCCCCCACACATACAGTCAATCCAGAAGCTGTTGTCAACAATCCAAGACCACCCGTTGAAAACTCAGACATGGATTATAACTAAGCTAATAAACGCAGTTTGTGTAATTAATTTTCATTTGAATATAAATTCTGAAATGTGTTTTACAAAGCACAAAATTTTGAAGGTAAGCATAGATTTCCAAAGTATGCAATACATAAAACAATTATGTTTCAGTAAAATTAATGATTAATGAACAATAGGCTAGTTGACTATTTTTCAAAAATTAGTTAATATTATGCCTTGCAGTCAACTAAACCCTAAAATTGAAATATTTCAGCGAAAAACCAATTTCGCCTGGTTAATATTGCATCTTTATAAATCCACATAAATTTAAGCGCCAAAACGCTCTGACTGTCATGGCGACTTGTATGACGTAACGACTTCCTAAACAAACAGCTGTATTTGAGTGTGATTGGAGCATACGTCAGCAACAACGATTTGTTTGACACGTAGTGACGTCACGCCCTCAGATTGCTGTTTGGAGTCACGTGATTTATGTCTTTAATTGAACCGATTTATATTTTCAAAATATTGAATAACCTGATATACTTTAGTTTTTCTACTTCATTTATGTAATATTTACACCTCTAACAATTTACTGGAACAAAAATTTTGTAGGATTCCTTTTAATGGAAGCTAACCTATTAATTTTGATTGAAATTAATGAAATATAATTGTTTTATGTGTAAAATAAATTTTATAGTGAATATAAGAGATATGTAAGAAAACTTTTTTTTTCTTAAAGAGACTCATTGTGTTTCTTCATCAACTTTGGCCAATAGAGGAATCTCCCGTAATTGGGCAAATAAACATACTTAAAGCGTGACTTTACTTGACTGGTAACTGAAATGGTATTTAGGAGGCCAGTTTTGTTTTCTCATTTACGTTCTTTTTTAATACTTTAATATTTTTTTTGCTAACGGGTCCAATATATTACATTACTTGTTCAATCGTCTTTCAACTCCATCGTTAATTTTTATCATAAGTCATTTCCTCAATAAGACTTCAGTATTAATGCATATTTCATTATAGAAAATAAAAATTGACGTACTTAAAAATTGCCTACACATCAATATAAAAATTTAAATTATTTTAAACGTATCTTGAAGTGCTTATTAACGTCCGTTGTAATGCCATTAATTGAATTTAAATTATTTATTAACGTCTGTAATAATTGCATTAATGGAACACTATGTTAAATGGACTTTTTAATTGCTGACTATCATCAGATGCAGTTAAATTAATTTAAGATTCAATTAATTGGATTTTTACTGCTTTAATACTACGACGCATGGTATGCATTTTTATTGGGTTCAATTCGCCAAATTTTAAATCACAAAGTATTTAACTTTATTTTTTTTTTTTTTAAGAATATTAGGAATACTTTTAAGGTATGTCTAATAATCCCTTTTCCCCCTCCTAATAAGCTTAAATTAAAAGCTTGTATTAGGAGTGGGTGCGACAATACCCCGACGGAGGTGAGGTTTGAACCGGGTACCTTGCGTATTTCAGTCCATACCTTATACCGTTGAGCTATTGAGACTCTAATTCCATAGTGTTGTAAATAATTATGTTAGTAATTAGTTACTATATGGTAATTTAAGGTTTGAGGTCGTTCTAACTTGTTTATTATCTTATAAACAAGAAAAAGAGCACCATCGCTGATGTAGAAATATTAATTGTTAGTGGAATTTTCTGTTCATATGTGGGTACATATTTTGTTACAAATTTGTAGTAATTAAAAAGAATAATATTTGGGGTCCATTCCGTTTTATAATAAACACGAATACGGCGACGGTTTGGGATTATAGCTTTTTTTCTTTTTTTCTAAAAAGAATATTAGGAATACTTTTAAGGTATGTCTAATATTCCCTTTTTCCCCTCCAACTAAGCTTGTATTAGGCGTGGGTGCGACAATATCCCAACGGTGGTGATGTTTGAACCGGGTACCTTGCGGATTTCTGTCCATACCTTATACCGTTGAGCTATTGAGACTCATGAGTTTAACAAAAATATTCCAATTTTTTTTTTAAACAAGACGCAAAAACATTATTTTTAATTGATATTTTTTTTCGTTGGTAATTGTATGGTAAATTGAATTAAATGAAAGAAATACCTCAAAATCTGGTCCAAAGGGTTTCTCACCGAATTAGGTACGCCGTGTTGCGAAATCATGTATGCACTAACTGTATCCCGCTGCTTCGTCCGCGTAAATTTCCTTAATCTGGCTCTCGAAAAATCATTTCTTAGCGCATCTCATGCCTATTTTCATAATTGTACGTCCCGCCGTTTTCGAGATTTCGCGTTAGGTGACCTCTCGGGTTTTTTGTACATATATAGATGCAAGACATTCTTCATCAGCGATGTTGTTCTTTATTGTATTAGTACTAAGTTAGTAGTTGTATATAAAAAAACGTATATATATTTTGATAATTTTTCTTATAGACAATGGATAGAGTGGGAAATATGGTTTTATTATGAAGAAGTGATGATTTTTTCTGACAGAAGCCGAAAAAAGCCGTACGAAACAGCTATATTTTTGCATGCGTTTATTTTACTCTACAAAGGAATCGTCGACTATACATCGTTTTTAGGGTTCCGTAGTGCTAAATTAAAGTATGATGAGAGTTTGGTTTTTAAAAGCCTCGTGATTAATTTTTAACACCATTTTTTTTTATAAAACAAGGGGCAAACGGGCATGCGGTTCACCTAAGTGACTACCGACGCCCATGGACAACTGCAACACCGGAGGGCTCGCAGAGGCTTTGCCGGCCTTTGAGAAATTAGTATGCTCTTTTCTTGAAGGTTCCCAAGTCGTGCCCGTTCGGATATACCGAAGCTGGCAACCGCTTCCACAGAGAAATTGTGCGAGGCAATATTTTTAATATATAAATTATACTTTTATGTATTGAAAAATTACTATCTCATTGAGTTATATAAGAGTCAAATTCAACTTTATTAAAATCTGAATATTCATAACTTCAATAGGTCTATGTGTATGTCAGTCTGTCAAGACCCGTTTTCTCAGAAATGGGTAGAGTTATATAATTAAAATAAACACCAAATACTGAGGTATCCTACCTTGAAGCCGGGATAAAATCAATTTTCAAAGTATACGCTATCAAAAGCTATCGCTATTTATGTCACATTTCCCATACGAGTACAATCTAAAAAGGCAATGAAAACCTAGGGTTCTTTCTTTTGACCTTGAATTATGAAATTTGGCAAGAAGCTTGAAGTTCAAGTATAGGTAAAATTGCGAAATCCGTAAATTTGAAGTCATATGTCAAAAAAAAATTACGATGACTTTTTTATATTAAGAGACATCCTACGAAAAGTAAATCTTTAAATACCCTCTTAGTAACGTGATGATACGGAACACTTAGTGCGCGAGTTTGACTCGTACTGGCCCGATTTCTTTCTTGTCAATTGTTTAATCAAGCTTATAAATTTAATTTACTTAAGTACTTATGTAATTTGCAAGTAGCATTTCTTGCATGCGTGGATCTCTAGCGCCATCTTTGAATAGTTGTGAACTAACATTTCCTTTGAATTTCTGTCTTAGCGTATAAGTTACAACTTACAGGATTGTAGGCTTAGCGTCAGGTTTCAAGTAGCTTTTCCCCATTTGCGGTAAAGTATTTATGCTAAGAATAGAAAAATGAATTCTAGAAGAAACAGCTTCGAAAATGTAACTTAAATGCAACGTCTGCCAGGTCCGCTAGACTATGTTTTCCATCTAAACTAATATAAAAAACTGAAGAGTTTGTTTGTTTGCTTGATCGCGCTAATCGCAGGAAGCACTTGTCCAATTTGATAAATTATTTCTGTGTTAGGGAGCCCCTTTTTCTAGGAACTCTATGGGCTATATGTCATTACGCTAACAGTTTTCACCTAATCTTACGCGGAGGAAGTGGCGGGTAGGAACTAGTAATACATAAAACTTAAGAATTTGTTTGTTTGTTTGCTTGAACGCACTAATCTCAGGAACTCTTTTATCTAAGAAGGCTTTGGGTATATATATCTGTATACATCAGTACGCTAAAATTTGGACAAAAATTTGGACTTTTTTAAAGGTCTATCATTTATTTAATATACTTATTCTAAATACATTTTTAAATATTGATATAAAAATAAAAACATTTTAAATATTGACAATTATCTTGAGTTCGTGAATAAAGGAATATTTTTATTTTTTTTAGTTTTTTATTTTAGTAAACATTACCCGAGTATCATTTCACGCATTATTTACTCAACTCTAGCAACAACCAGTCGGGCACCGTGCCTCGAAAGAACCGGTCACATTTGTTGCTCCAACTGTGTACACTCGGCAACTGTTTACATATTGCCTCAAGCAATATTAAACTCTACGCGCAATGAGCGACAGCGGGTCTTTGCTTAAGAACGCGGAGTGGGATTCGAGCTGCATGTTTTTTAAGATGTCGGGCAGCAGGTCTGTTGTGCAATTTGTGAGGGAAATAGAAAAACATCCATGCTTGTACGATCAGAAATCGCCCGATTACGTCAAAAGAGCGTTGAAAATGAGGACTTGGATACAAATTGCGAGGACATTTCAGTGTAGTGGTGCGTTTTGTGTAAATATTTAAGTAAATCGGTACAAATAAATAACTATGTAACCATTTCAGGCATCTCACAAGGGAATATTGTTTTCTTTTCTACATACTAGCTGTGTCCCGTGATTCGCCCTCGTGGATTCTGTGATTTTGTTAAATTTCGAGGATTTTACTTTTTGGTGCAGAACCCTAAAAAATTTTCAGAAACTAAAGTAAGCTATGTTACTCATTGTAACATCAGGTATCTACCAGTAAAAGTCCCATTGAAATTGGCCCAGCCGTTTCGGAGATTACCCGGAGCAAGCAGATAGACAGACAAATTTATTTCAATTGCCTTTTTGTTATATGTATCGTATATGTATATGGATATAGTTATATAGATTTAGTAAACAAAAATAATTTCGTCGTTACAAACATACACTTCAATTTTCTTTATATATATTAATGGAATTTTGAATGGAATTTGTTCCAGTTGAGGAGTGCCAAGAAAAATGGAGGAAAATACGCATAGCCTATCTAAGGACGTTGAAACCCTTGTATAACAACGGCGGCCGCGTTGGCGGTCGACCGTACTCTTTAGCCGGATACCTTAAATTTATTGCACCAAGCAATCCCGATACGAGGCATTCTTTAAACACGGTCAAGGTCGAAAAAGATGTAAATTCCGCCAAAGAAGATGAAGAAGAAAATTCTGCCGAAGAAGATGAAGCAGATAACGCTAGAGATATAACAGCTAATGAAGATGCAACCGCTAAACATGAGGTATTTTTAAACGCAGAGCATAATTCCTTTTACGAAATTCTGGTCGCGTCTTCATAAGAACAAACTATAATTGACGCGACCGGCTATTTCGTTTTGAAGACATATAAGGATTTACATATATGTGCATATGTGTCACTACAAGATTTTTTACCGCGCGTTAAAAAAGCGTTCGAATAGAACATATGAACTCCCAAGTTTCTGTTTACACGTCAGCGTTTTTATAAGGCGACGCTTTTCTATCGAGCAATTTTCTATTTTTAACGCTATATAGAGACATATACGGTAACAGAAAAAAAGCGTTGCGTTAAATTTCGGCATTTGTGCTTTATTAGCTTTGACGATACGAAAATATAGCGTATATAAATATACATGGCGTTCAAAATAGAACGTTGCTCGAAGAAGCTTGGGAAATCGGTGCGTCATAAAAGCGGTGTCGTGTGAACACAAACTTGGGAGTTCATATGTTTTCATATTTCAGCGCTTTTTTAAAGCGCGGTAAAAAAGCTCTCGTGCGAATGAGGCCTTAATATCCCCTTTCAATGCACGTAAATAAATGAAAGTCTGCGATTATAAGAAGCCATTTTGTCATGTTTCAGTCGAATTTCAACATTTGTGTCGAAGCCGAGATAGTATAACAGTTAAAGACAGAATTTTTAAATTCTTACTAACGTAGTATAAGTTATTCTATCACATAAGATCGGCGTGACGTGACGGCGATGCTGTCACGTCAAGTGATGGTATTGTTGTCGCGTTTCGTTCGGTTTGTGAGACTTGTTTGCTTCACATATACGTTTGTTTTTATTTTTTTCAAATTAATATGTAGATATTAATTTGAAAAAAAAAAAAAATTTGCGTATTGTATCTCTTAGATTGTATTCGGATAAATAATTGAAATAATAATAGTTTTAGCAAGGAATTTATTATCCGATATGGTCTAGTGGCTAGGATACCTGGCTCTCACCCAGGAGGTTCGGGTTCAATTCCCGGTATCGGAAAAAAATATAATTTTAGTTTTGGTATTTAATTTTAAACTTTTTATACGAATGCGTTACTTTGGGAATGTCAACAATTTAATTTAAAATAAATCGTCTCAGATTTATTTCTCATATAACACAAAGTTTTATTAATTATACATTAACACTAGCTGTGTACCGCAACTTCGTCCGCGTGATTGCATTCATTTCTTTTGTTTTAGGGGTTCCCATTTTTTCTACGAAACCCATATCGTTTTCCTAAATCCGAAGTGGCCTCTGTTTCTCCTTGCAACGAAACAAGTGGCGCGAATTCCTGTCGGAGGCCAAAACTCACTTTGGGTTTCTGAGCCGCTCCAGTAAGTAAGTAAGCATATATTTTACATTTCTGTTTCATTATTTTACTTTAAATTAAATAATTCTATTTTAATACTTTAGGTTTGTTTAATCAATCTTGAAATTTTCATCTGACATCATTAACGCTATCAGAATACCTTCAAACTCATCCCCATATGGTTTGCCACATTTTCTACCTGATCCTTTTCTTCGCCATAGTTAGACCATAGACCCACCATTTTTTTTTAAGTAACTACTACCGAGAGACTAAATAACTATAGAAACTAAATTTATTTCAAGGAATTTTCTCCGCAGGGTCTTGATTCTCACTATTTAATCAATAGCGAGTACCTCATTAACTAAGGTTAATTAATATAATACTAGACATTAAAAAAAATAAACATTTAGGCTAATTTAAAAATGCATTTACACAAATTTTTAAAATTACGTCACTATAACTCTGAAGGTGCCCCGTTTGTCATGAGTCACTTTTCCAAGTGAGTGTACAAGCGATTCGCAACTGCTACTGATACTCGGAAAACTTCGAAAGACTTTCGCTTTAAACAAACATTTATCACACTTCGGAAAAGTTCTTTTATCAGTAGCAAGTATTCATTTGGAATAATCGAAACGTAAAAGTTTAAGCTATTAGAGTTTGGACTGTGCACAACTTCGAACTTATAATTTTTTTTGTAGATAATATTTTATTGTTTCAATGACATAGGAAACGCACGCGAGCACGCAAAAACTAAAGTAGAGTTCGTAATGGCATTATACTTTTGGCCATACAAATAAGTGTTAACGAAATTAGTTTTGCGGCTAAGGTAGTTTAAAGAATCTCATAAAAACAAAGTATTTTTTGCTATAATAACAATTTTTTTTATTACTACTCGTACATTCCAATTTTATATCAATAAGCTGAAAATCGCTGATTACTTAGAAGTCAGACAAGTCGCCTTACACTGGAACAGACAACTCGATGTTTAATGCTTCTGTACTTATATGCAGGCTGGGGGTCGTGGGTTCGATTCCCACCTCGAGTCTAGGTGTATTATCCATATGTATGTAATTATATATCTCTACAAAAATATTTGTGTATAACAGGCATCTGGAGTAACTATACATATATAAACAGAGAAAGCATGTGTGAGGTCTGTAGTTGGATCAGTAAAAGCAAAATGAAACTGCAAGGGAATCAAAACCTATATCCCGTTGACCTAGAAATCTGAAATCTGGGAAGAATTCAGATGAAATGATGAATTTGTGCAGGGCGCGAGTAACCTTAGCTTTTAAGTTATAAGTTTTATCACCAAATTTTTAAAAGACTAAAAAATCATAATAATATTATTCATATGACGTTTATAAGAGCTTATAAATGAGTCTATATGAATAAAAGATTTTGTCTTTGACATCTTGAAGTACCAGTATAGGAAAAATTCCGAATATCGTAAATTTTTAATTACATCACAAAAGCAATTACGGACTTTATCAAATTAAAAGAAATCCTTTGAAACCTACAAATTTTAAAATGACCTTGCAAAGTATTACGTGATGGTACGGAACCTTTAGAGCGGGAATCTAACTCGCACTTGTCCAGTTTCTTTTTCCTAAATACCAGGTTCAGGTTGACAATATATAAAGAGTAAAATTCGTGGCAGTTGTATCGTAAAGGAATTCCTCATTTCAATTGAAGCAAAGCATATTTATGCGAAGAATTTTTCATATCAATGATTAAATAATATTTCCTTGGCTTGGTTTGGCTTGGCTTGTTCGCAGGCACTATTATCGGATAACTGTAAACCGCAAGTTAGTGAAGCGCTGCCTGCAACCGGATATCCGGTTTCTTGTTTTTTTATTGCCTTTAATAAAAATGCTATACTGGGAACTGGATAAGTAATTACTATCCGGAGAGATAAAATGCACAAGCGGTTTGTTCAGTCGGCTTTGTTCATAGTGTAGAATCTGATTCAACAAAGATAATCATTAATAACTTTTGTGGTTTTAGATTTTACTCCTTATGATTCGAATTTCATATTGAAGTCCAGGGTATGAAAATTAATGGGGAGTCAACTCAGACTTTACACATTACTTAAGGAACAAACTCCTGTTATGCGTCTGACATATAAAAGTTCATTTTATTCTATTCTGTTCTATTCTGTTATCTTCTATACTGCACTGACCTGCCCTGCCTTGCCCTGCCCTGACCTGTCTTGTCCTGTTCTGTTCTATTCTGTTCTGTTCTATGATTAGTTATCGTAAAACAGTTTAGGTATCGTAATATACAAATTTTATAATAATTAAGCACTTACTATATAAAGTTTATGTTTAAAGATGTTTAAAAGTAACTGGATTAGTCACTTTCAACATTAATATTCAAGTAGACTGCTTATAATTAAGACTAACCGAAGTTTCGACGGTGAAGGAGAATGGCCTAATCCATCCCTTTCCTTTATCCCTCTTTTAAACACAGGTAGCGCCACGCTTCCAGTCCCTTTAGACTGCAGCCGTATTGGTTTGACGCGTCCGGGTACCAGTACCTGTTTCTCACATAAGATCGGCGTGTAGTAGCGGCAATGCTGTCACGTCAAGTGATGGTATTGTTGACACATTTCGTTCGGTTTGTGAGACTTCCCGGTGGCCTCAACTCGCCATCAAAGGCCGGCAATATATCTGCTAGCCTCTTGATCATGCAGAAGTCCATTAGAGTCGGTAGTCATAAAAGAATAGACCAAATGGTTTAGGCGTGCGGTTCTTTCTTGTATTAATTAAGTTAAGACGGACCGTTCCTTCATATTGTAACTTCAAAGTTAACAATTTAAGAAACATCAATCATTATGCAAAGATAAGTGATTTGAGTTAATTGGATGAAACTTAGCTGGCGGTGGATTCACACTTTTTGCCATGTCACCGCTTGTAAATTACGAGTCCTAGCGCGTAACCAATTGTTATGGGCATTATCGGTTCCAGATATTGGTTCAATTAATGGGATTTCTGTTATAACTACCGGCCTTTTTTTCTAATCGGCAGATGCCAAATACATCGTAAACTTGGCTTCAAGGCTTTTTTAGGGTTCCGTAGTCCTACGGGGAACCGTTATGGTTTGCTAAAAATTCATTAGGAAAACTATTTTGAGCGAAATCAGACTACAAATTTGGAAGAATTTAACAATAGTAGCAAAATATTGGTGCGTCTGCTGATTTCGAGTCCCGAGCAAGCGAGGGATTCCAAGATTGCATCACGAGCGAAGCGATTGATTCAAATGTAGAATCCTGAGCGTGGTGAGGGATTCGAATGCACGAGATGCAAATAATTTTGCTCTCGTGTGTCATACATTTTCACTTCAGCAGCGAGAATACGTAATAATTACTACTTAGAATATAACACAATGAATAGGAATAGATAGAAATAGAAATAGAAATGTGGTTTTTTATCTATTTCTTTTATTATTATTCAAAATAATGAAGATTAATAATTATTGCAGTTTTGCGAATTTAAAGTTATAAATTTTACGCTACCAGTTCAACAGCCTTAAAAAATAGCGCATACTCTCGCTATTTTTTAAGGTGCGGTCAGAAACATAAAATGTCTGGTCAAAGAAAGGGAGGGCCAGCATCTGAAGATAGAGTCTAGAAGGGTTATTGTGTCTATTACGAAGGTGAATGTCAGTGTAGTGATGTGCTTTGATGGCGAGTTCGGTGGTATGGCTCTTGGGTTGCAGCATTGAACTGATTTTCCCTCGTATTCATTCATGGATTTAAGAAAAGTTGTTTAGTTTTTCATGCTTAATTTCTTTAGAGTTAATAACAACTGTGTTTTGAAGTTTTTTAGAGTTAGTTAAAAGCGACGTGTGGCGGATTACGGTTTTGTTTTATTTGAATACAAACAACGGAATTTCTTGTTATTATAAATTTTTGTTCAGTACGACCTGCATTAGATTTAACTAATCTAATTAATAAATGTGAATGTACTAGTTCGTGTAATATATAATACTTCCAAAGTTCTGGTCATATTTAATATTCTCATTACATTCACAATTAAGTATAGACTTTTTGCTAGGAGTGGGCAAGACGGTGGTCGTGATTTAATCCCAGCACCTTCAGTCTGTTCTTTGACCATCAAGCACTTACTCGTTTCCTATGTTTTAATCACTAGTTATTTCCCACCACTTTGCGTAAAATTGCGAGAGCCCTCTTATCTGGACCCATCGGAAAATCCTTTCTTGGCGGATGTTTACTAATCATAAACTATCTCCTTGCCAAAATTAAACATTGTACGACGTGCGGTTTACGAAATTTCGTTTTAGATGATCTTTCGCTTTCATGTATATATAGGTATTATCACAGTATGAATTGTGACAATTTCCTATTCCCTAAAACACATTCCTCTTTCGCCGGTCCGGGCTGAAATGCGTTTAAGTAGCGGTCAGTGTCCCTCGGGACGCTGCATCCTGCATACTGTATGAAGGTGTGCAACTCGATTGTGGACTTCAAAGTCGTTTGGTCGCTGAATTTCAATGAGACACGTAGACCCATTTGTGTGACTATTTCGTGTTCGAAAAGCGGTTTAAGTCAACTGTTTCGTAGGTGTAACATACAAGGAATTGCTTCAACGTCGGTAGAAATAAATGTTAAAAAAACGTTGTGTTGGCAGAAATAAAATATTGTTCTATATGTGTAGTCTTTAGTAATGTATTTTCAAAAAATACGTAATACAAAACGTATGCAAAACAGAGACGGATTGCTTAGCATTCCATGGATTGAACGTGCCGGTGCCGGGTATATGGCGTTGCAGAGGAAGGAATCATATCAGTGCCCGGGACTTGTGACCCAGGTGTAGGTTTAAGAGCGGTCCTTATAGTGAAAACTAACATTTACCGCGAACAGAGGGGTATGAAAACTGGCACAATTATAATTTATGCCCCCCGACCTCTAGAGCAGAAGGCAGGGTCACTGACCGCTGCGTCAACGGGCCAGCCTAGTTTTAACCCCCACTTATTTTTAACTCCGAACTAAATATAACCTGCGGCATAATTTCGTGCGGTTAATTTTACGGCGCGAAGTAAAAAGGTGTGTAAAGAACAGAATAGAGTTCCTTATAATATTCCGCCCTATCAATCATTGAGCCCTTTCCAAGAACGTGAAGGGACGTAAGCACGCGACTATTAACCCTTAAAAGGAATCGATATTGACCTGTATGGATCCAGGGGTATGGGTGTATTGTACTCAGAATTAAATACAGTTTTATAAATAATGTTGGAATTTCAAATCCTGACGCGATGTATTTATGTGTATTGCCAAAGAACATTTTTTAATTATCGCCTCCAATATCCGTCCGAAAATTAATTTTCGCCAGTATTCGTAGTTAACTTCGACAGATTAACTGAAATTTGATTGCTGTCGAAATCGAACTGGCTATTGAATTACTCTGATATGCATCAAGCCGTCCGTCCGTGAAATGACTACGTGCCCAGACTCGGTACTCCGTAATTCCTCTACCGATATATTAAGAAGGAACTCTTGGTTTTTTACACTTATTACTGGTTCGGGGAGCATTTAGCTGAGCCAGCAAGAGATGCGGTTCTTTTTTTAAGTTTACAAGAATTATATATAAGGGTACTAGGTATTTATCGCGACTTCATTCGCGTAAGCTTGCGGGAGCCCTTGGATTTAATTAATGTGGCCCTATAGAAAAATTCGTCCTTTGAGGATACAAGATACAAGATTTTATTGACTATTTAGGCATACAGGTGAATCTCACCATTTAATAACACAATCTTATATTCCTCTTACACATGTCTATAAACTGTATACAGTATTAGTATTTATTCGCTATTATTAAAGTATATAATTAAAACAATTTTCTTTCATATACATCATCATTATATAAATAAAATAAATAAATAAATATATAGGACTATATGACACACGGACGTCTGATTCTAAGGCAGACAACTTAAGGCCTGTGTTATAGGTAACAGCCGCCTCGCTATACACAAATATATTTTTTTCAATATATAAATACACCCAGACTCGAGGCGGGAATCGAACCCACGACCCCCGGAACAGAAGGCAGGGTCACTGCCCACTGCGCCAACGGGCCAGCCAGTGGTCGGTCGCACAAACATGCTTGTCCCTGGTTTATAGACGTTAAAAACGTATTCCATATTTAAAAAAATATATTTTCAGGCATGCTTGAACGTGCTGACGAAACAGGAGGCCTCGCCCTGCGTGGAGAAGGAAGAGGTTAAAGTGGAGGTGGAGAGGTTCATTGACCTCGCGCGGCAGATGGAAGCCTTCTTCCTGCAGAAGCGGTGAGATGGTTTAGAATACGTCGATAAATTCAACGTTAAAAGACTTACTGGTAACTACAGACCACTTAGTACTTGTCTCGATCGCTCGCGCACAACAAAAAACGTTTACGATTTATGCGGTCGACGGTGTCCGCCCCTGTGTGAGTGAGAGCGCAATATTTTTGTGCGCGAGCGAAAGAGACAAGTAGTGAGGGGTCATTGTACGACATCTCTTTCTGTTCGGCGATCGGAGTATAGAAGGCCAGATTGAGGTTTTTATTCGGTCACTTGTCTAACAGGACTATTGTCGGCTCTCACTGTGGCGAAGAGGGTATTCCCAGGTCATACTCCAGGTTTAAAAAAAAAGAATTAACTATTGTTATCACACCTAGCACAAGCTTTATACTCTTTCCTGGAAGGGAAAGGTGAAAATTATTTGTTCTATAAAGAAACTCTTATAGAGTTACGTAAAACAAAATACGTTATTCGAAATTATTTTATACTAGTTGTACCCTACGACTTCATCCGCGTGATGTTAGTGATTTTGTTGTATTTTTAGGGTTTTTAGTTTTTGTGCGGTACCCTAATTATTTAGCTAAAATCAATGTAGCCTTTGTTAGTCCTTGTAAAATCAGCTATCTAGCAGTGAAATTCCCGTTTCGGAGGTTACCCGGAACAAACAGACAGTCAAACAGACAGTGTCTTTGCCATGGGTATCGTATATATAGCCATAGGCAATTAGTAAATTAAATTAATTTCGGTCTCATAAACAGACCCTTTAATTTGGTTTAATAGTAGTAGTAACTAGCGGACACGGCAGACGTTGTCCTGCATGAACGTAAAAATTGATGAAAAGATAACCTAGATAATTGCAACGCCATCTGCCGGGCTGATTTGTGAATCTTAACCATCCAGGGCGCCACCCAAACGCATACAAAAATTTATTAAAATCGGTCCAGCCGTTAAGGCGTCGTCGATACAAAATAAAATATAACGTATATGTATATATTTAGCGTTGAAAATAGAACATTGCTAGATAAAAAAAGTCGCATCCGTACGGAAATACCGAAGCTGGTAACTGATTCCACAGAGAAATTGTGCGAGGCAAAAAGTGTCTAGTAAAGCGCACAGTTGTGGACTTTAGGACATCGAGGTGATGAGGGTGGAATTACAAGTTTTGACGGCATTTCCTGTGGTGAAATTCAGCTGCCGGTACAAGTCCGAACAATTCCTACGAACACTCCCCATGATACATGCGGTAAAAGATGCATAGTGAAGCCACATCTCTCCGCATAGCCCAAGGATCGAGCCAAACGGAAAGAGCTGTCGACACCTCCTCGACACCTCCCACGTAAGTTGTTGTAACCCAAAATTCCCAGTTTAACAGTTGAGCATTACAAACAAGTAAACTGTAACATAATAGTCACTTTTTAATATATTGTAGTATGCAATTATGTAATCGTCATTATTGGATATGTAATTGTATACAAATTGAGTTATATAATGACGATTTTATTACAATTTACATGTTTGTAATGCCCTACTGTAAAGTTGGGAATTTGGGTTTACAACAGTTTACGTAGGAGGCATCGATATATATTTTGTGCTCTCATTTCCGTTTGACTGAACTAAAGTAGTTTTTTGTTTTCGTATCCGAATGAGCGGTAGCTTTTAAAATTTTTGTCGGTTCAAAACTTATTCAAATTTGAATAAAGCATCATTTTAATTTGAAATTGAGCCCCAATAGTTCAACGGTATAAGGTATGGACTGAAATCGGCAAGGTACCCGTTGAAACTCCACCGCCGTTGGAGTACTGTTGCACCCGCTTCTAATACAAGGGAAAAGGGAATATTAGACATACCTAAAAAGTATTCCTAATATTGTTTTCATAAAAAAAAATATTCCTAGCATACACAAAAAAATAAGCTATCAAAGGAGATAGTAGCCTATCAGTGACTAGTATTTAGGTTCGTTAGGTTAAGCAGTACTTACCGCCCTGAATCTTATTCTAATACAGGCTTTTCACCTCTTCCATGTTTCGGAGGGCACGAAAACAGTGGGTCCCGATTAACAGAAAGAAAGAAAAAGCATTTATTTCAAACGAGATACTACAAACAGCTTAAGATAATATATATATTCTTGCAGATTCGATCCTATTTCCATCAAAAAAATAAATAAACAGCCACAAAGTAACTTTAAATATAACGTTCTCACAATAATTTAACCAAAAAGAAATTAATTAAACAACGCGTTTAGAAAAATGTCACAAACAGTTGAGCTATTGAGACTCTAAATAATACTGTATTCACTGACCATTGGCGCAGTGGGCAGTGACCCTGCCTTCTGCTCTGGCGGTCGTTGGTTTGATTCCCGACTCGAGTCTGTAGGTATTATCTGTATGTATGTATTTACGAGTATATATTTCTACAAAAAAAGCATTTGTGTCTGTTACCTATAACACAGGCATTAAGTTGTCTACCTTAGGAACTAACGTCCGCGTGTCATAAAGTCCTATATATATTTGTTATATTTATGTATACTAATACTCCTAAATTGCAGTATGTTGTTCGTTTTATATTTGTATATATGTGAAAACAGTTTCAACACGTAACAATGGCTCAGGAGCAGTTGTTACAAAGCTTCAAACATATAAAATGAAATTCACTTCACCGCGAAATCAGGTGGATTTATCTCGTTACCGTGTGTGCGATAAAAATTCCCGCGCGTCCCGCCGGGAGTGGCACTCCCGCATCCGGATTTACCCCATACGTCTTGTGTAAATAAGCGACGTAGAAAGATAAAAAGCTGTAAAAATCTCCCAATCAGTGCAAAACCTTCATTTAATTTGCACTAAGTTTGAAGATACATCTCCTTATCTTTTTATTAATTTATTTACTTTAGAACTGTTAGAAAATATGTAGTACAAAGAAAGGAAACAAATGGACCTGCAGAAGTAACTGTGTTGCGATAATAATCGCCTTCCTCCGTGAAAAAAAAAAATCCGTTCTTAATTTTAACTTATGACAAAATACCTTACTTGTATAAATTAGGCTATTTCAATTTCTATTACTCATTAAATGTGTCGATGTTTGTGTGTGTGTGATATGATCGTGTCACACACACACAAAGTGTGTTTATTCGCATTACTTCAAGAGAAAGATTCAAAGGAAAGAAAAATTCTTTATATTACAAATATTAAAAAATGCTGAGTTGGTCACTTTCCTTTGACCATAGATCGGACAAGACGATATCCACCAAAACCACTAGCTTAGAATATTCTATAGTATATTTCTTGTTTTTTTTACGATTTTGACAAAAATCATGAAGGTACAAAACGTAGTTAGACTTTGTACAAGATAATATCCTATTTACAAGATTATATGTACCTGTGAATTATTTTGTGAGATATAACTGTCTTATTAAAATATCTAACAATACTTTTGATCAACGAATGCGAAAACCAATTTTACATAGTACTAGAGACTTGCCCCGGCTGCACACGGGTGTAAGTAGACACGTAAACAAACGTTTATGTTATTCATACAAATCTTTCTCTTGAAACAATCTGCTTATTGATGAGAGCCGCGTTCAAATCAGTTGCGTAGCTTAAAAAATCTAAGCGTTCAAGAACGAGAAGTGGCTTTGTTTTATATTAAGTAAAGATGTACGTTTCTTTTTTGTTAAAAGACGTTGGAACTTTATAATCGTTATAATAACGCCCATTCTTTTGGAACATTATCATTGTCTCAAATTGGAAAGCAGGTTTTATTCGGAGATATTATTTCTTTAAACAAGTTAGTCCACCAGCAATTTGTGCTCGAAAGTACTTTCACTGCACTTGCGATCCAAACAATTCCAATTCGGTTTTGTGAGCGTTGAATGTAACTAAATGTACCATTGGGATTATCTGATCTTCGCCTTCTTTCTTTTCCGTTTTAAAATACCCTCTTTGTTTGCAGTTAACGATAGTAACTTGGTTGCGCGGCAAGCAATATACCACCATTGTTTTCTTGCTTTTTATGTTGACCTCTTTGCATAATCTTTGACCACTATCTTATCTGTATCTGGTTTTTCTTTGTTTTCTATACTTTTGATTTGCTTTTTGATCATATTACGAATAATACCGTAGGAATACGTACATATCTATTGTCCTATAAAATTGTCCCCGCTTCCGTATCCTTTCCCGTTCCATAATGGTTCACTATTCTGGCGTTAGTGGCTTAAAGATGAAAAATAGATATATGTGTCCCCGGGCTTTAATATAGAGCTATTTAAAATAAACATTTCCGTCATACACTATGTACGTGTAACTCTAACGGTTTTTGCAGCGCACGCCAGAGTAGCTTGCAGGTGGCAGAATTTTCTCCTACTTACTCTTGACATTTATTGTTATATTTAGGACAATTTGCACAATATCTTTACAATTTATAGTCTACGTGTTATTCTGATGTATAAACTGTATTATTGTAAAGTTTTATTAAAATCCATTCAGTAGTTTTTCCGCGAAAGAGCGTCAAACAAACATCCGTACTTATGTTGAGAATGTGTACAAACTTTCGCGTTTATTATATTAATAGGATTACACTCCACTGGATCATATTAGTTATAGGGATTCATTTAATTTTATGATGACAGCTAATTTAAAAGGTACTCTATTTTTAACACCATCTGTATATTAATTTGTTTCTTAATTGACAATTTCTAATGTGTTTCTAGATAACGAACCATTTAACATTTTGGTTCGAAAATTTACGGCGCTGACAGTGTCAGCATACGATTACGTGTATAGAGATATTCCGCAAATAATATACCAGACAATATATCAGGTGAGGTTTTGAATTGCTAATGAACAATCCGGATGTCAAAACCAAGAACAATAATAATTTGCCGTTTACATTGCGCGCTTAATATTCATTACTCCCGTGATATGGATGCCGCAAACGGTTACTGAACATAACAACAGTAAATATTAGACTGTTTATTATTAATATCCATTGGTTTAGTAATAGAGCGAAATAACACAGCGTCGTAGGAAAAACAAATTTAGAATTTAATACGAATATTCATCTGTGCTAGCGGATCTTGGCACAAACTTTTTCTCGATCAGACATATGTAGATAAAAAGGCGAACAAATTTACGAAACTGAATATCTATTTTTAATATTTTTTGTACTATATCACCATCATCATTATCACCATCACCATCATCATCCTCACCATCATCATCACCATCACCATCACCACCACAATCACCATCACGATCACCATCACCATCACCACCACCCTTACCACCACCACCACCACTATCATGATCATCATCCACACCACAGCACCCACTATCGGGTCTAAACCTCTTCTTTCCTAGTCTCGGCCTCTTGTACTATATAGCTTTTGCAATTTTTCACACAAACGCTTCCCGTATATTTTTCTAGACATCATCCCGGATCGAATGAACCATCGCACGTATTTTTATGAGCGCTATCTCTTTTAATCACCATTTTTAAAAGCTTAAAAACTCCTGCTCATCTCTCTTGGTCTGGTCAATACGTTTTAACCAGACGAAGAGAGACAAAGCAGTAGTTACGCGAAGGAAATGACTATGCATTTTCATACATTCATTTAGGCTCTTTTTGTTTATGTTACTGTAACAAACTACCTGTTAGGCGAGACTTAGTCCGCGAAAGATTAAATTTACCCTAGCCTTTAAGACCTTCTTAATGTAGCCCTATCGAAAAGTGCGTTCTTAAGGGATGATTACTAATTGTAATCTACCTCTCAAACAAATGTCATCTTTGTATTATAGTCTATCAACAATTTGTTTTGCCACGGAAATGTAGTTTGCACGTCAATTAGTTAAAAGGCTCATTTTTGCTTGTTATACATTACGTTAATTTCTAACAATAACCCATAGCAAAATTTTCTTCAAGTAGAAGCTGTCATCCAAAATAGTAAAGCAGTTTTTTGGTCGACTATACATCGCGATTTCCGTAGAAAACCTTTGGCTTTTATATACGTCAGTTTAAGCTTCGACTCATTGGGCAGGAGAACAGGAGTTACATGAAGGTAATGGCATTATGCAAAGTGATATTAGAGTGAAAGAGGTAGGTGTGGACCTACCTCTTTCACTTTACTCCCACGTATTCCTTTAGACGGCGTGCACAATGACGTCAATGAGGTTATATGCAGAATTATTTCCAGCATAAACAATGATATTACATAAATAGAGCGCGTGTTTACTCAGCTACATGATTCGTGCACAATGATTCGATACGATGTACGATGTACTATGTATTTCTGAGATGTTATCTCTATTATAGTGGTGGCATCGCTAAGGGGAGAGGAAATTATGAGATCCACAGATCGCTTGCTAGGCGAAATTCGACCGCAAACCTCTATATTTGCGTACCATAGGCTAGTACACAAAACTTTTAATTCTTTGTAGAATGAATGACATATTTTAATATATTTTGTAATTAATTGCATGAGTACGATATGACACTATGTTATAGTAAAACGTGTATATGTGTGTGTATAAAACTAATGGGACTGGTGTACGTGTGGTTTTATTTCAGTCATATAATATATATGCAATGCATATTTTATAGGAATATTAGCATTCGCACACTATGTCTATATCTATATATATAAAAATGAATCCCAATGTCCATTGGTCACGCGTAATTGGCTGGTTTGACCGTTTGGCTAAATCTTCTATTGTTGTGTTTGTTATTTTTTTTTTAAGAACATTAGGAATACTTTTTAGGTATATCCAATATTCCCCTTTTCTCCTCCTACTAAGCTTAAATTAAAATGGGTGCGACAACACCCTAACGGCGGTGGGGTTTGAACCGGGTACCTTGTGGATTTCAGTCCATACCTTATACCGTTGAGCTATCGAGGCTTTGTTGTGCGGACAAAGTTTTTATGAAAGAAAAATTGAGACAGTAAATAGTAAGTAAACCAACGATCAGGCAGGGCATCGTCTGACTGGTCCGCTTGTAAGTTATTATAGTGTCAAATTACATACTCCTCCGGCCCGCGTGGCTTTCATCAGATGGTACTGAAAGTTTTTGCTCCGCGTATTAATATATAGACCGAGACGTCATCGTCTATGAAACTATTTGACGTCCGACGATGTGAATATTATATGTCGTTTATTGAACCGTGGAACATTGAGCTGAACTGTGAAATATCAATATCGCTATGCAATGAACATTCTCTCGGCATGGTCTTTTGAATTATTGTACTATGATAATAGAATTTCCTTTAGATATATTATGTAGGTACTAATGCTTAGCTGCTAATGATACCTTTGTGCAATGGTTTCAGAATGCAGAAAATATGCAATCGTATTGTGCATACGCCATTATAGTGGTAGTGTTGTCATTATTATAAATAGTAAATATGTATATGTGGCACGAATAGACCCGCAAATGTTGGCCAATGTTGCGAATATATGGACTCCCACCAATGGCCATAATCCAAGGGATGGTTGCAACGATTCCTTTGAGTTTATTACATACTAGCTGTGTCCCGCGACTTGGTTCGCGCAACACCAAAGCACAGCACTACACTTACTTTCCGATGTGCCTCAACGCACGTTTCGCTTCGACACCGAAGCATCATCAGGGCTAACCACCGGTTGCTTAGGTCCTTGCCCAGCAGCCGGCGGACTATCTATTTTTTTAAATATTTTTAATTGTTTTTATTTTTATAATAATATTTAAAAATGTATGTAAGATGTGATATCATAGTGATGTCATAGATGTGATGTAAGATGTCATAATAATAATATTTCTACCAGGAAAAAAATGTTTGTATATGTTATATATAGTATATAGAAACACTTTTTTCTCTGGTATCATCAAAGGTATAATATTCTTCCTTATGATGTGGTATGCAGTATGTGTGTGTGTGTGTATAATACGCACAAAGTGGCCAAATAGGCTTACCGAACACCGAACAAATTTCATAGGATTCCAAATGGACAGAGATTGCAAGACAGGAATTTATCTTACATTATTAAACATGATACTTGAAAGCAAAGTTGCGATGACGCTAGTGCGAAATCGTTGGACTGGCTAACTAATTCCGACGTTCCACTAACAATTTGTTAATTAATGTTTTCCTTACGGAAACAGTTCACATACCGAGCTACAAGACCCGTTTAATTAATTACCAACAAATCTGTTGTCTTAGAGAGCTGTGAAAAGGATTTTCAAATATTTTGTCTTCAAATAATTACAGTGAAATTAATTTTCATGCACATCGGAAGGCAAATTTATTTAAATTAATGTTTGTAAAATATACAAACCTAATTTCTATTTCAAATACTGATCAGTGACGGGTGAATTCATCCGAGTGAATTTAACTAACTGCAAGTACTGCTCTACCAACTTGCTAATTAATGTGTGCCTAAGGGTACAACTTGCATACCGAGACACGGTGTAAAACTGTGCTTGTAAATTAAATCCACGCATATATTTTCTTACTTAGGTATCAAGATCTGCTCAGACAGTCTGAAATATTATAAATAAAATAAATATATAAAGGACTATATGACACACGGACGACTATTCCTAAGGTAGACAACTCAATGCCTGTGTTATAGGTAACAGCGCCTGTTATACACAAATATATATTTTTTGGAAATATATTATACATATGGATAATACACCCAGACTCGAGGTGAGAATCGAACCCACGACCCCCGGAGCAGACGGCAGGGTCACTTCCCACTGCGCCAACGGAAAGAAGACCACTTACATGCAAATATTGCAAGGCGCATCCGGCTACCAGTACCCTTTTCTCACATAAGATCGGCGTGAAGAGGCCAATTCCGTCACGCCAAGTAATTATATTGTCGTAGCGTCTGCTAGCCTCCTGGTGGTGCAGATGTCCATGGGCGTCAGTTGACACTTAGCTGTCTGCTGCCTGCTCGTTTGCCCCTTGTAACATAAAACAAAACATAGACTCAACGTAAAGTGAATGGTACATTTATTATATTTCACTCCATCTACATCGCCAGGTCACCTTCCGAAGTTAAAATCAAAACCAAAATCCTCGTCTTTATATGCAAAAACCGGGCAAGTTCGAGTCAGACTCGCGCACTAAGGGTTCCGTACCGTCACGTAATGCACCAGGTTTTCCTAAGATTAATACATTACATAAGATTTCCTTTAATTTGACAATCGCCTATCACAATAATAATCTCGTCATTAAAGGCCGACAACGCATTCGCTAGCCTCCTGGTGGTGCAGATGTCTATGGGCGACGATAGTCAGTTATGTGAGTCGCGTGCTCGTTTGCCCCTTGTTACATAAAAAATATTTATATAACATTGTAAAAAAATGAAAACATGATGTCATGCTTGTAAGTAAATTTTATCTTTATTTTCTTAACTTAATGTATTTTGACTTAATTAAAATGTATGTTATACTATGAGTTACATGAACGTTCGTGTTTTCTCGGAAGGGCGTTATTACCCTAAACAAATACGTTACAGCAAACGCACCGTCTGTTACAATGAAATTTCATGAATATAACTGTTTTCTTTACGCGCCGATTAACAATCAGTCACATCAAGTTTGTCGGCTTACAATTGGTGCTACCCAAAATGGTTGGGTTATTTGAGGTCATGTTTTTCTACGAAATTAATTTTGACATTCTGTCTCAACTCTACGTAGTAGAAGCAAGCCCCCAATCGCACGAGAGCTTAAAAAGCGTTGCGCTAAATCTCGGCGTTGGCGCTTTTTTAGCGTCGTCCGTACGAAAATATATGTATATGTTTGAAAATAGAATATTGCCCGATAAAAAAGCGTCACGTTATAAAAGCGCTGCCGTGTGAACAGAAACTTGAAAATCCATATGTTCTATTTGAACGCTTTTTTACCACGCATTAAAAAAGCGTTCATTTAGAGAACATACATATGTATGAACTCTCAAGTTTGCGTTCACACGACAGCGCATTTTTATCGAGCACTTTTCTATTTTCGTACATATATATACATATAACAGGCGGCTGTTACCTATAACACAGGCATTAAGTTGTCTACCTTAGGAACAGACGTCCGTGTGTTATATAGTCCCGTATATATTTCTTTATTTTAATTTTAAATCTATACTAATATGTATATAAAGCTGAAGAGATTGTTTGCTTGAACGCGCTAATCCCATGAACTACTGGTGCGATTTGAAAAGTTTTTTTTAGTGTTAGATAGCCCATTTATCGAGGAAGGCCATCAGGCTAAGATTTCACCTAATTTTAACAACCTAACAACGACAAGTCTTAATATGGAAACGTAGGAACACATTAGGAATTAGATTTAAATCGATGTCACTCATGTTATTTTATTTGTGTGTCAAATAAATGCATGTGCGTATTGTTTCCGAATCTTATAGTAAGAAACGTGTAACTTGAAAATGCAAGTTGGCGTTAATTGAATGACCCCGTAAATTGCACGCGCCGCCGAACCAAGTACGCAGCGGTGTTTGTTTATATTCGGGTTCATGGCGATAATGGAAAATTTTATTGGATTTTCGTGCTCGGCAATATTGTTCTAGCGCCGATAAGAGCCTAATGTCGTTGAGTGCAGCGTAGCGTACTGTACACCACGTGTAAAAGGCACCACGCTACTTTTATTGCTTAACCTATCTGTAGCCGGAGAGCCAGTCATGTTTAAACATTGTATCTTGACCAACAAAGTTATCCATATATATGAGGCTATGAGACGTGATTGTTGAAACCTAACAATTAGAGATAGCGCCATGCTTGAAGTACTTTTGGTCCGCAGCGGAATTGGGCCTGCGCGTCCGGGTACCAGTACCTCTTTCTCACATAAGATCGGCGTGAAGTGACGGCAATGCTGTCATGTCAAGCGATGGTATTGTTGTCGCGTTTCGTTCAGTTTGTGATACTTCCCGGTGGCTTATCTGGGTCATTAACGGCCGGCAACGCATCTGCTAGCCTCGTAGTGGTGCAGATTTCCATGGGCGTCGGTAGTCACTTATGTGAACCGCCTGCTTGTGTGCCCTTACAGTGTTTGGCTTGAACGCCGATACTCATCGGGCTATCAACGCACCCTCAACAAATGGTTTAATGTTTATAGACCTTTATTTCCGTCAAAGACACAAACAACAACTCACTTACATGGAAACAGTAAGTTAATAGTTGTTATTTACATATAATAGTTGTTATCCGCGACTAAGTCCGCGTAAAAATAGATGAAAAATTTTAGCGT